>JAODUG010041940.1:0-16952 GCA_027564795.1 Aphredoderus sayanus | reverse complement strand
ACTAGTGCAACCACAGTGCGGCGCACGAGGACCACGTCTAAATTATTCAAATTCCGGTGTAGGGTCTACATCATTATTTGTAAGTGTCACGTGTCACGTGTGCATCATCAAGTTGAATTTGTTAAATTTAACCCTATATGATGTCGGTCAAATTTAGCTGATCTGTTTTGTTTTCCAATATAAGACACAATGTGATTCCCTAATCCTTCCCAATCACACACAAACATACAACGACACACACAGACTTGTTCCTGGACCCAAACTGCACCCCTTCTGTCACTTTCTCTGTGAATAGTATTAAACACCATTATATCCAAGGTGAAAACCTTTTATTTTCCCATGGAAAAACTCTGATATAAAGCTAGCATTGTAATAAGGTTAAGTTGACATATCAGTTATTTCTACTGGCTTCAATTTACTGCATGATGTTTTGTTTACTCAATTGCACAGCCAAACCCATGTCACAAGTTACAACAATGTTTTTATATATTCATGAGTAATAAACCAAAGTCTACAATGATAAGATAAAAGGGGTGGTTCCTGGCATGACCTGTATGACTAGTAACTATAGGTAAATTATTTAAAGATGCCATCCTTTAAATGATTAGAAATAGTGAAATATGTACACTGTCATCTATTTTACAATGTATCACATTGATGATCCATAAGCCTATTTAAACATTATGTGTGCAGGTTTTTGAACACATTTTAACAAATGTTATCATGAAGCCTCCATTTTGCAATGGAAATACAAGATCAGCCTTTGTGTGTGGTGCTTGTAATAATGAGGACGGGCCAATGAAGCAAGGGAGGGGGCAATGGGAATAACTCATTAGTAAGAAAAAAAGGAAGTTTCACTTTTTATAAATGTCACATTTTAAAAAGTAGAACAGTTTTACAATATCTAAAAACACAGCTTTGGAGAAACACCCCAAACAGAACAGAACCTATATATGAACTTCCAAATGTGGTGGTATGTCCCCTATTGTCATGCTGTTGATAACCCAACATGGCACACTGTCCGGTAGTCCTGGTAAAGCTCTGCCCATGGGGACACATTTTGGGGTCTGCCTCAAGTTACCACCCAGGCGAACATAACCCTTTGTTGTGTTCCATTCAGGAAATAAGTGAGTACAGGACAAAGTACAAGTCAAAACAGACAGTTGAAACATATTTGTAACTTATAGATAGATCAACAACTAGTTTTTAATTTAGCTTCAGGAGTAAGAATCCTGTTCCCAAAGCTTTTTTTAATAACACAAGGGCAGATTTATTGTTGCGTTATTGGCATCTTCATCCTTGTGCATGTCAATTATTCACCTTTATAGCTGGGAGATGGTAAAACGGTAATACCAGGCAACAGGCAAAGGTCTCCTTCAGACCTCACCTAGACGGGAATACCTTTCTGAACGTCATCCAGTAAGTTTGTCAAGTGTTATATTTGCCTGTATATCAAATATATACTTCTGTACTTGATTATATTTAACTTTTGCCTACAAAATGCTATTATTTCTTAGTTAATGACTATCATGTAAATCACAGCTCTACTGAAAGTAATACATATATCAGATTTAAAAGATGTACAGAAATGGTCAGAGAACATTTTACTTCTCATTTAATTGTTATACTTTTTGAAAACAATTTAAGTTGCTCACAGTAGAATTTGAATTGATCAATGTTTTGCCTTTATTATGTTTTTCATAATTAGCTAATTTCTCAAAATGATCTATGATAAAGTTACTTACACATCGTTAGATGAAATAGGATCTGGATTCATATCCTAGTTAATCTAATGACTAAATCTGACATTTTAATTATTGTCCTGCAATTTTCATTTTCATCCAAATCAAGGCCATTTTGCTTTCCTGAGGTATGTTTTTTGTGTCATAACAGACATGGGGAGGATTGGATCAAGCATACTACTGCTGCTGTGTCTTATAAACTCCACTAATGGTAAGTATGTAACCAACTTAATTGCTGCCTCCATATCCCAATAATTAACATTTCCAAAACTTCTTTCCTACAGCAAATAACAGTCCTGTAATCACTATGGGGTCTCTAATTGATATACGTGAAGATATTGACATAGGTGTGTACGTAATTTTACTTATTTACTTTTAATTACATTTCAGGCAGGTTTTAATTCGCTGATTGTATATTATAAATTGTATAATGACTTTTTTACCATCAATGATTTACAGTGATGGTAAACATTTTACTCCCTTCTATTTTGATAGGCGCAACTGCATTTTGCATAATGGCAACGGATACAGAGGATGACAAATTGACTTATGGAATCAGAGGGCCTAGTGCCAACTACTTTACAGTTAACAAAGATACTGGGAATGTATTTGTTGCAGTAGAGCTTGACAGAGAAGTATGGTGGCTTCTATTGTAATTTCTATTTACTTTAATATTTAATACATACAGTGCATTTCTGTATTTTAAGTTTGTTTTGTCATTCTTAAGGCTAGTCCAAACATGGAACTTACAGTTACAGCTTCCGATTCTCTCACTGAGGTATATCAAATAATAACAAATAATTACATAATTTAAATATTTTCATTTAACATCAGTTCATCTCACATTATATTTTAGACTCCACATAAATTAACACTAATTTTAGTGGACGCCAATGACAACAAACCCATATTTGACGAATCTTCATATAGTAAGGACGTTCCAGAAGTAAGTAATTTAGACAAGTACAGTAGTTTCAGACATTCTCTATTTTTTCAAATAGAAAGATTGACAGCAAAACACACATTTGCCATCTTCCTCTTTATATCCCTTGTATTTTATATAGAATACAGATATAGGTCAAATACTTTTCACAGTGCGTGCAAGTGATCCTGACATTGATGACGGTGGTAAAGTGAAATATAACATTGATGAGGTAAGTGCTTTGTCAACACCTCATTTTATGAAATGTTTTCATATTTCATGCATTTCATGAAGACTTTATTTGCACTATATGTTTTAGGTTAGCCCAAGCAATGGAGGTAATCTCTTTAGCATTATGGAAAGAACTGGCCAAGTCAAACTCATTGGTAACCTAAGTTACTCTCTCAGCACATCCTATCGGTTAAGAATAAATGCAACTGTAAGTACACTGGCATTCAAAAACACTACACATATAGTATGTACAGTATATAACATATCCCATAACAACAAATGTTCAAATGTTATATTATTAGGACGGTGGAGGTGAATACAAGGGAAACCATGTGTTCCAGTCAAGCATTGCTATTGCCATCATCACTGTTGTGGATGTCCCAGACCTTAATCCACAGTTCCTAAGATTGCCTTACTATGCGAGTGTCAACGAACATTGTGATGTGGTAATTTTTCCTTATTATAAATGTGTTAAGGATGTCTTGTGTCAGAATGTCAAGTGTCTGTGTGTTCCCCTCAGACCTGAGGGGAACGTATGTGAGTGTCTGTTTTAAATATATTACCTTTCAATGGGCAGTACATTAACTTTCTCTCTCTCTCTCTTGCTCTCTCTCTCTCTCTCTCTCTCTCTCTCTCTCTGTTCCACAGGGGACATCCGTGTTTGCAGTGTCAGCCATAGACCAAGATACAGGAATAAATGATAAAATCACATACAGCATTGAAAGTGAGCCTCACTATATACTAGTGCAACAAAGGTGAATAAATCAACAACAAACAATATAGTTGGCAGACGCGTGTTGAAACGTTCGTCCTTATTTTTGTCCAGGTTCTGAATTGCATGAACTATTTAGTATCTCAACAACTTCTGGAGTCATAACTGTCAAAAATATCATTGATCGTGAAGCTGTTGGTAATTCCCTAACGCTCAAAGTTAAGGTACTGTACAGTTTTCAATTCAAGCTTCAGCCAGTTGGCTGACCCATGCCTGCTCCTTAATCACTTTAACTGCAATCACAAGCAGTATTGTAGCTTGGCATTATTTGTAGCCTATACGAAAAACAGTATGCAAATTATATTCTATTCGATTCTATTCTATTCTAGGCTGCTGAGGCTAAGCCAAACATACATGGGGAAGAAGCCTTTGCCATTGCCGAAGTACAAATCAGCATCATTGACATAAATGACAACAAGCCTGAGTTTTACTCTTGTGCTGAAGTGTGTATAAAGCAGAATAACTTTACAGGGGAGATATTTGAACACTCATCGGGGAACATTCCTATCAGCATGACAGTCATAGACGATGATATGGTAAGATTACAGAAAAACAGCAACAATTGAAACATAGCCTATTAATGACAATATTATTCATGTTCTGTCTTTTGTAGCAGGGAAAAATTCAGCTAACACTGCAGGGAATTGACAAGGATATCTTTTCTGTGACTCCTGCATTTACCATCTCAAAGAGTTCACTGCAGCTCATGGTCAAAGATCCAAATAAACTTGATTTTGAGGAAAAAGAGCAGATGATTGTTCTGGTAAGAAGCAGTGCAATTACAAAAGCTAAGGGATAAGATAGTTAGCCAGAAGGTTATTATGTCAGCATGCATTACACATCTATTTGAAGGAGTTGTTTCCTGATCCCATGTGACACAACGAGTAATATGGAATCTGTTGCAAATTATTTCAGTGAATTATATTGAAATTATACAAATCAATTCCTAATAAACGTTGGGGTCTATGCTAGTACTGTATGTTGGAGGTGTGTAAATATTAAATTGAGTATTAAGTATTTTAATTTGTAAATGTGTTTTTATTTGATATGTTTGTTTGTCTTGTGGTGCAGGTGATTGCCACTGATCAAGATAATGAACATTTTCAGTCGACAGCTACAGTCACTATTCAGCTAAAAGACACTAATGACAACAGCCCCAGATTTCCGCAAGACAATTATAAGTTCAGGCTGCCTGAGCACAGTGATGTTGGCACCACAATTGCCACCATTACTGTAAGTCATTCCTATCAGTTATGCTATTATCTTTAATAATAAAATATGATTGTTTTCAGTTGTAAATTAAGCATTGCCTCCTATAGCCAGTCCAGTTTTTTTGTCCTTCATGGTTCTTCAGATTATATTATTAATATTGAATCAAATTAGTCTTGCAATTTATACATGGCATTCAATGGTTTTACATGGTTTTCCCAGGCAACGGATGTTGACAAGCTAGATGAAGGAAAGATCACCTACAGATTGCTACCTGACAGCATGTATGTAGACTGTTGTATTTGTGGTTATGGTAAATGAAACCACTGTTGTGAAACTGTGGTTGATTATACATGTATGATTCTTTAATATAATTATTTTTCAGACTGAAATATTTTGATGTGGAACCAAACACAGGAAAGGTTTATGTAAAAAACAATTCAATGATTGACCGAGAGGTCAGTTCTGTATATTCAGTGACTCTTCAAGCAAAAGACTCAAACAACAACACTGGCACAACTGTACTGGAGATCACACTGGATGACATAAATGACCAGTCACCAGTCATCAACAGAGCGTCCTACCAGGTGTATGTTCAAGAGGATGAACATTTTCAACTTGAAATACAGGTGAATATCACTTCGAATAGGTGGCTTGATGCGTTATAAATAGTTATACCCACAGTGAATTATGTTATTGGTGTCACTGACACAGTTATGATGCTAAACATCAATATAGTTTTTCATTCCAAATTTCACCTTTACCTGCTTCTCTGTCTAAGCTCCCATTTTGAGAAGGGTCCAGTAATTCCATATGTGTTGTTAGCATGCACTTGAGCATACATCGATTTTTGCTTTTCTCCTTAAGCACTGAGTTCTGTAACAGTGTCCTTGTATTGAAGGTGCGCGATTGGATGTTGCTCTGCCCCCCAGTGGCCATTATTTCACTCTGCCCCTGTAAAATCAAATCTTTCAGCTATGTATCACAGCCATTGGGGAACATTTGAACACAGTTGAAGAGAAAAACTATAATACACTATGATATGCTGTATACAAATAGTTTAATTGTTCAGTTGACATCTCATAATAATGAATTAATTCATAATAATTAAAACAGTTATTTTCCTCACCATTTTCTTGCAATTGCCTTTGCTTCGGTAGGCTACTGATGCAGATGATCCAAAAACAGTAAACGGACAGATTGTTTATGGAATTGTGCCAAGCAGATATAGTAACAACTTCACTATTAACCCTGACACTGGCGTTCTGCAAAACAATGGCCCACTGAACCTGGAGGCTTTGGACCCTAAACTGAAAGGAAAGATTGAGCTCAATGTAACAGCTACTGACAAGGGTACCCCTCCTAAGTCCACCTCAGTCAAAGTGATCATCAACCTAGCGGTTGGTTTAAGGCTATTACGTTATTTTTACTCTTCTACTGCTCCTGTTGCTGAAGCTCTCTGAAACGAAGGTGTGATCTATCATTATTTTCTTTCCCCACAGGATGTCAATGACAATATTCCCATATTTAAAGAAGCTTCATACAAATTTTATGTTAAGGAGGGAGAGAAAGGTAAATAGTCCACTTTATTTATTTTCAAATGTAATGTTGTGCATATTGTTTGATTACAAACATGTTCCCCCTTTATGTTCTCAACCAATCAGGTGCATTTGTTGGCAGTGTCCAAGCCGAGGACTTAGACCAAACCACAGACTACAACCGCATCTCTTTCAGTATATTAGATGGAAGCTTTGGCAGCTTCATCATTCGCACGTTTGTTATGGATAAGGGTTACATGGGCAACATCAGTGTGGACCAGGACATTGAACTGGACTACGAGACACCACGCAAGAACTTCCTTCTGAAGGTAGAGGCCTCAGACGTGGACGACAAGACTGCTACTGTGAACGTTGAGGTGCAGGTGTTGGATGTGAATGACGAAAGACCTGAGTTCAGGCCCAGCGGCCCACTGACTGTGAAGGAAAACAGTGCCAGCTTAGAACCTGTGGGCAGATTCCTGGCTGAAGACAAGGACGGATTCCATTCACTCATCTTTGTGCTAGAGTCAGAAGAGTGCATCTGCAACGGCGTCCTGGATCCCTGCAAATGGTTTCTTCTTGATTCAAGTGGAAACATCACAGTCAACACAGAGGAACAACTGGACTATGAACTGTGTCAACAGGTGATAATGACAGCTCAGGTGGAGGACCAGTACACAGAGAAGGGAGAAAACAACAGTGCCATATCAGGTCAGAATATTATAGGTCACCAATAAACACATCTCCTTTTTATGGTAGATTGTACTTACATACAATGTATGGTTAAGTTTACATTTATTTAATATAATCTAATGTACCTGCTAACCAGGACATCACATATAAATACAAGCACTCAGTCTTTTATTACTGCATGACCACATGGTTTTAAAGCAATTTAAGCTGCAACTCTTGTATGAAAGGTGCTTTATAAATAACATTTGTTTATTATTATTATTATTATTATTATTATTATTATTATTATTAAAGCACAACCTCTGCTTTCAGGACAAATTGTGATCAATATTGAGGACATCAATGACAACGCTCCAGAATTCATGGTGACAGATTCTGTGTTTGGTGAGTTTTAAAACATGATATTAGGTTAACTAGTTTGATCTAGGCTGTGTGAAAAAAGTTTTGGAACATCTGTATGCAACTGTATATGTAAATCATGTGTTTAGGTGGTTATACTGTACACAGTAGGCAGTGTGGTTTTCTTATTACTTAAAAATAACTCAGCATAGGTGTTACCTACTGTAAATACAATACACTGGATTTTCCAAGATGACATTTTTGCAGTGTAATATTCTCTATTCTTCTTAATAATATACTAAATGTTCTCTTCCTGTTTGTAGTTGTGGTGTCAGAGAGTGCCAGCAAGGGAACTTCGGTTGCAAGCGTCATTGTGAGTATAAAAATCTTACCATCAGTTGATAAGAGAGTAGATTGTCCTTGCATTATTGTATCTCATGTTTATCACTTACTGTTACCAGGCTACGGACAGTGACTCTGGACAAAATAAGCAAATTGAGTTCAAAGTGACAGCAGTGAATTTCATTGACATTACCAATCATACAAACAGCATGAGGACACTTTTTGAGGCTATCACGACTCAGCAAAAGGACATTTATGTGGGGATCATACAGTAAGTATAATGCCATAGAACAACATTGTGTTTTCTTATTTGGCTTTCTCTCAGGTCCATTTAACTCTCTGCTGTTTTACCAAAGAGTGTATTTAACCCTTGCAGATCTACTGAAGAACTTGATACTGCTCTGAGAGGAAAATATTTGGTGACAGTAGATGCAAAAGACAATGGTGGCCTCACTGCAACCACTGTACTGGAGGTGAAAGATTAAATTATTACTACAATATATCTAAGTCTATAAAAGCATTCATCACACTGAAGTCTGACTTAAAACACTTTATATTTCATTCGCTATTTCAGATTTTCACAGTTGACAAATCATTCAAAACAAAATTGCGATTTGAATCTACACAAGAAGAAGTTGAAGCGAGCCTCAGTAACATTATTAGGTATTTTATTTAATATTTGAGTAATATAAAATAGAATAGTATCAATAATTTAAAACATTCTAATATTTTCCTATGGGTCCCTGCATTGACATCCCTTTTATTCAACACTGTCACCAGAGCACTTACCTCTGCTACAAAAGCTTCTGTTGAAATTGTTTCCATCAAGCCATACACTGAAGAAACTCGGTAAGTACACCATCAAATTCCACCCACCAGGGGATGCCATGGTTCTTGGTATTTTATTGTAGGTGACACGACTACTGTATAATTTTCACAGTTTCACTGATGATTGTAGTAAAAGTGTCTAACTGATTTTCTCACAGGGCTCGGGGTGGCACTCTAATAGAGGCATATTTTGTTAATCCCGATGGAACTGCTCTTGATTCTGTCAGTGTGGAAAAGATGCTGTCAAGCCCAGAACATTTCCTTGCACTCTCACAGTTAGGCCTTGCGGACATTGTAAGTTGGCCAGTTTCTGCTAACCTTAGCCACTAGAGGATAGTGCCAAACACAATGGCTACTAAATCCCACTGTGGCAGTAAATATGCAATTAGGTCAGTTAGAGACTTTATTCTGGTAAATTACAATGTAGCCTACTGTATTGTGTGTGTGCTGTAGGTTAGGCATCATGTTCAAGTCTTGTATCAGGAATGAAACCCAGAATCTTTCAGATTATTATTATAATTATTATTAAGAGGATTATGATTATTAGTGAAATACTGATTATTGTACAGAAATTCTTGCAGTGTGTGTGTGTGTGCATGTGCATGTGCTCCAGCCACACACTAAGGCTGCCATTACCTTCATATTATGGCTGGTATGGTAGGGGCTCCAAACAGCATGCTAATTATGGGCTTGGATGAAAGGTTGTCTTTTGCTGATGTCTTTGATCCCATCTGTGTTTAAGGGAACCTTTGAGCCAGAAGCTCAACCAGCAGACATTGTTCAGTTTGTTCTGCTTGGCATAGTGGGAGCACTCATCATTGTCATGTCTGTCCTCACCATATCTCTGGTGTGCACACGGAGAAAGTAAGCAACCAATTTATTTTACCAACATACTTATTCAATAATTTTTATTTTTATATAATAATGTGTTAAACACATTATTATATGATTTTGACCCAATGTCCTGGCCTGTCCTGCACTGCACATCATTATCATTCTACAGTAATACAATGACTGTGTCTGTTATGTAATGTCTCAGCACTTATAACATTAACCCCTTAGCTACAGGACAAAGCTGAAGGCAGCTAAAGCCATGAACTCTGCAGCCATGGTGGTGACTGAGAACCAGAAAAGTGTCACTGTGGTGCCCGGGACCAATAAGTACACCATGGAGGGGTGAGAGCAAGGTTTTATCTTAATCTTTAATCATTTGTCTGCATGTTTTGCAACTATTTGGCACCTTAATTAATGCACTTAACCCTAATGATGTTCTTTGGGTCAAAATGACCCAAATCACTACCTCTTTGTGGCAGATAGAAGGCGCTAAACCTAATTCTACAGCTTACACATATGATGTGCACTGCTGGCTCAGCAAGGTGTGAGTTTGAAAACCAAGGAGGGTTAAAAGGCACAAAATAAAACAAATACTTAATAAAGAAATAAATACACATAGCAATGACAATTAAAAAACACAAAATCATACAAAATCAGATGGTGCCCTATAGTGGCATAATTCGATGAATTTAAAGACATCACAAGCCTTTTAAAGAGAAGTGTATCATAGCTTTCAGGGTAATGGTAATATACTGTACATTACCGTAATTGGTCCTAATTACTACCAATACCCTGCGAGCTATGATACACTGATGGAAATATTCATCCGTAATATACACATTAAGTAATATTTAGTTTCACCTCTGTTACGCCTGTCGCCAGCTTTATTATAATCCTTATTACAGCATTACTAAACACACTGATCTATTTAGCTCTCTCCGTCTGCTGGTGTGTGTGTTTGTTTGTTTTCTGACAGAGCTAACCCAGTGCTTAACCTCATCATTGACACAACCACAGACTTAGGCTTTGACGAGGAGGGTTCCAATGCGGACCGCACCAGGTAACAGCATCTCCTAACAGCTACACCCTTATAGGCTTTAGCTTGACAAGGCCAGGCAGGAACCAGAAACCCTGCACTTTGTTGCATTGAATATGAATGACTAGAAGAACCCCGCACATTCTTCTGTTGGACTAGGAAAGCCCTCGGGGCATGAACCAAAACTGACCATACTAATTAATGTACTGTTATTAGTATTTTAGAGTTAAAGTATTGCTGAAATCCACTGCAAATCGGAAGTGGATATATCCGACTCTGTATTACCGACTTCCAATCTAAATGTTCCCCAGTGCATCTGCTCGGGAAAACATGGACGCCCACAGCAAACTGATGTTTATGGAAGGTCTCTAAATTTCACCAAGCATTTACCAAGGACCAATAGCTACAGTATCAATTAGGCTATTTGTCCACAGCGTCAGTAGTGAAAAGAAACGCTAACACTAGAGCAGCTGATTTAACAGATTAACACACTAAAAAAGACAGAAGGAGTAGACTATAGACTACCACAAGACCTTTCGCAACACAATTGCTACATAACGTAGAAATATTGAAGTTGTTTTTTCTTATCGCCAAATGTGCTGTTCAGGGTCTAACAATAAATATACATTTTCTAGATGAAACTGCACATTTTGGAGCTGCCTTTTATTTTCACAATTCCATAAGGATTTTAACACATAAGAATAAGAATTATTATTTACATTATTTATAAGAATTAAGAGAAATAAAGCTTTTTTGTTTAAATTAATCTTAGATAACTAACTTCCCTCTCTTACATCCAAGCCTTAATTCATTGTATGACACCATGGACATCTCTGAGAAGGACACCATGAATCTTATGGTAAGAGTATATTTAGCACTACACTGTATTTGTGTCATTGTCATAGCAAGGCCAAAACCTACAATGTTTTTCTTCTTCTGCTGAAACCTTATGAAGTGACTTGAACAGTTTTTAGTTGGAGAGAAAACACTATAGGTTGTGACCTTTTTGTAGGCTCTTAAAAAAGGATTCAATTGCATCAGCCTTATTCATTTGTCTATATAAAATGTGTTGAATAACTTTGCGTTCGGATCAATAATGCTGTGAATGTACCCAGTTATTTCCCAGCACCTCTGCAACCCATCAACAGATTATTCAGGAAGAAGATGAAGAAAGTGGGGAGCCAATCTACATTGAGCCCCTGGGAGCAGCCCTGGCCCAGCGTGGCTTGAATAAGTGGTCCAACAATCAAATGGGTCACGATAACCCTGTGTTCAGTACCACAGACCTGTAACACTGACCACGCGACTCTGACGGAGTCGCAGAGGACACCTCGGCAACAGGAATTATTCAGTGGGAAATCACATAATTGCTGCTTTTAGGTTGGGATCTGAGAAACCAGTACCTACCTATATACTGTACTTTATATATTTCAAATTGATGGAAATGACACCTCAGAACCTTGAGATCATAATATTATTTAAATGGTTAAAGTTAAGTTAAATATGTTATCAAATCATTAATCATTTAATTACATGATCAGGTTTGGTTGTAGTAAATCATTGATTTTCAATCCACTGCAACTTTACCAAGCACCATGCAAGGACAAGCACGTTTGTGTTCTTGCTTGTATAAAATATTAAGATGTTTGGTTTATTATTGTGCCTTGTATGTTCATAACAAACACCTTCAATATATTGTATTTTAATAACCTCTAGTATATCAATAACATGTATCAATATTTTCTGGTAAATGTGCACTACAATATCTTTAAATGGAACTATTGTTTGAAGTATTGTTTTCCATTTCTTGTATGTTGTTTTAACAAATTATTTTCTTTTGAAAGATAAAATACACATCAAATGTATTAAGATATACAACATGTAAGATATAAGACAGTTATTTATGTACATTGATGGAAGGAGGATTAAATTAATACCTTTAGATGGTGAATTATTATATTTAATGATTGATAGAAGTACATACGTTTTCACAATACAGGCTATACATACACCTTAAGTTAAAGTATCGCACTAAAATATGAAATAAAAGGCAGAGAGCAGCACTCTCATACAGATCTAAATCATCAACATCCATGCTATATCAATTTAGATTGCTATTACCATACATCCTTCTTACCTCCAGTCACCAGAGACAGAAATTATACTATTCAACCTGTCACTATTAAGTAATTAACTTGTTTGGAAAGTTTGGAAAAACATGTTCAACATCAGAGGAAATACTTATGGCTTCATATTGTGGTATGTATAAAATACAAAATGTGCACATCTAAAAATGATTACAAACAATTACGATGATTCCATCAAAGTATAAAATATTTACATTCCTCAACTGTGTTATAGCGCAATGACTCCTGATTTCAGCCTCACCTCACTGTTTATGTTTCAAACACAACAGTGCACTAAAGTGCAAGCAGCTGTGTAGGGGGAGGGGTATACTGTAGATGAGTGGTCCACACAGACCAAACCAAAACAACAACAAAGCATTGGTTTCCACCGCAAGGGTATTTTTTGACAAAAATTTAGAATTCTTGACATGAAATGAAAGCCCTGCCTCAATACGACCATAACTTTCTTAATCGTTAAGATTTACAGAGTCAAAGGTAATTAAAAGGTTTTTTTAAAGGTTTTTCCCCCCCTTCTATGGCTATTCTTGACATTCTATGTTATGCTGTATTGGAATGTTTTGTGCTTTCTCGGACAAAAGCAGCTCAAATGATGAATGTTGAATGATAAAACGCTGCTCTGTAGGCTACCGCCGCATACACACATCCGGTTAGATACACTTCACAGTCTGTCCTCCCGCTGTAGTCTGGAATCAGAGCGTGCAGTGGTGCGCAGGTGCTATAGGCTGCTGACACCTTCCTGTCAGTCGGAGGTGTGAGCTCTGGAGCAGCAGTGCGGCTGCTGAATGTTCTGCAGCAGCAAGCGGAAGGGATTCCGCCGGCGGCGACCCGCCTTCGCATCCCTCTCCCGTTTCCTCCCCGCCTGCTTCTCGGCGGGGGAAGCGGACGGCAGGGGGAGGGCAGCGGGGTTGAGGGGCGGCGGGGGAGGCAGGGACGGCTGCTTGCGCTGTTTCTTCACCTGCTTCTCCAGGTGCTTCTGGATGGCCGAGCCCAGCACGGCCACTTCCACCACGGCCCCGTACACTTCCCACGTCATGCCCTTCTCGTCCCAGCTCACTTCCTGCACCAGCTCCTCGCACTTCTCCTCGCACCCGTCCTGTGGCTCCTCGTCTGCAGTGCCGCTGGTCGTCTCCTCCGCAGCCGTGTCCGCTCCGGTGTCCTCTGTTGATGCCGCCTCCGCATCCACAGTGACTCCCTCTATTGTCTTCTCACTGACCTCTTCCTCCTCCAAGATCTTCTCCTCAATCATCTTGTCCTCTGATATCTTCTCCTCCGAGATCTTCTCCTCCAGTATCTTCTCTGATATTTTCTCTAGTATCTTCTCCTCAATGATCTTGTCCTCTGATATCTTCTCCTCCGAGATCTTCTCCTCCAGTATCTTCTCTGATATTTTCTCTAGTATCGTCTCCTCAATAATCTCCTCCGATATCTTCTCCTCCGATATCTTCTCCTCAATAATCATCTCCTCAATGATGGTCTCCTCTGATATCTTCTCCTCCGATATCTTCTCCTCAATGATCTTCTCTTCAATGATCTTCTCCGATATCTTCTCTTCAATGAGATTCTCCGATATCTTCTCCTCCTTGCGCTCTTCCCTCCGGATCTCTGGAAAGCCCATGGGGGTGGTGGGAGTCCTCGGGGTCATGGGCGCCGTGGCAATGGAGCGGAATTCTACCTGCTGGCCCACCTGCATCTCCGCGTCTTTCATCTCGGACCTGTCGCAGGCGTTGGGGAAGAAGAAGGCGTGGCCTCCGTCGGGAGGCGTCATGGGGCTGGTGGCCACAGAGTGACACTGCACCACCTCCAGGCTCACCTGGGTGTGGATGTGGTGGCTGCTGCCGGACGGAGCCGGGGAACCGGGGATGGGAGGCTTTGCAAGGGAGCTGTCCGGCTGGGCGGCTTGGGGCTCTACTCTGGGCTCTACTCTGGGCTCTTTGCTAACACCTGCTTCCTCTTTGGTACCTGTGAGCCCGGTGTGTTGACGTTGCTTGTCTGTCTCAGCGTCTTCCCCTGACAGAGCGGTGGCTTCTTTGGTTGCGATTTTGGTTCGGGGCGCATGCGCTGCAGGTCCGTGCACGCGCTGGACACACGCTGTGCCATCGTCGCCGATGTGCTTCTCGGTGGCCTCCTTGGACTGACTGGCCTCTTCGGTGTTGTCAGCGTTTGCCACCCCCGTCTCTGGGCCAATGGGATAATGAGTGGACTCGACCGCCATCTCTCCCTCCTCGTCCTCGTCCTCGGTGCTGCCGTGGTGAGTGACCAGGATGGTGATGTCTTGGTCCCTGCTCACCATCCTCTGCACATGCTGCCTACCCTCCGGGTGGCTGTCCTCCGTCACCACGTAGCGATCCGCCGACTCGGCGGGACGGGAGTCGGAGGGGCTCTCGGGGAAGACGTCTGAGGGGAACCGCGGCTCCTCCCCGCCTCGGTCCGCCACACTGCCGGGCTGCCCCTCGCCCTCCCGCCGCCTCTCTGCCCCGCCGCCGATCTCTGGGAACGTGGTGGCGACGGGGGTCCTGGGGGTCATGGGCGCCGTGGCGACAGAACGGAACTCCACCTGCCTGCCCACCTGAAGCTCCGCGTCTTTAGTCTGCGCCTCCGCTGCTCCGGGCCTCCCATAGCAGAGGGGGAAGAAGAACGCCTGGTCCCCCTCAGGAGGGGTCATGGGGCTGGTAGCGGCCGAGTGGCACGTGACCACCTCCAGGCTCACCTGGGTGTGCATGTGGTGTTGCCCGGAGGGAGCCGGGGAACTTGGGAGAAGAGGGTGCTGAGCTGGCACCCTCTGGTCTTCCCCCACGTCTCTATCTGTAGGCCGGCCTTCATCAGTGCCATTGCCTCTTTGTGCTGGTGGGACACCGGCGTCATTGGTCGCTGATGTGGGGGTGTCTTCGTACTGGCTTGCTAATGGCTCCAGCGGTGTAGCAGCAGGATGCTGTGTCGGAGTCACACAGTCCGTCTGCGTACAGTCTTTCACATGATTAAAGTCCGAATCTTCACCACAAGCCCCTCCGGAGATAGATTTGACTTCAGGTGCTCCGTTGTTATCCTCGTTCGTGTCGCAGCTGGCGGCGGTGTGGACGCTTGGTTGATTGCCTTGGCTGGTTGACGGCTGACTGGTGTTTATCGGAAGGTTGTCCGTGGTTGGACTGCCGTCGGAGCTGCCTGGATGCTCCTCATCCTCTGTCCTTTCACATTGCTGGTGATCCTCTGAGGGAACTCTAATGTCATCTTTGAGACTTCCCATTCTTTCTGTCCAAAAGTCAGTTTACATTAATCTGCAATACAGAGCACAACTCTAACACTGGCATGGTCAAAACACCACATGCTTGAATAACGGATTGAGATCTCTACATTTGTGTTGTTAATGTGTGTGTATATTAATGTGTTTTAATGTCTCACTCCTATGCTCCAATATATCTGTTATTTATATAACTATATGCGTGATTCCTCTAATAATTAAAGTAAGACAAATATGGCAATTCTCATACAGGTATAACACATCATGCTGCCTCTAATATGTGCCTTTATATATTCTTAATGTATTTAGCATTCGAATTCGACATCTCATTAGTAGAAACACAATTGGCACATTGCCCTAAATGTACTAGTATAAACAGGCAGCCCACGTACTTTTCAGTGGCACATTTAAATGAAGCTGTATGTATGCAGAGAAATTCACAATTGCTTACAAATTATAGACGCAAACCCCAAAAAGAAACAAACGGAAAATAAGAAATGAAAGATACATACCTTAACACTCACAGTCAGACTGATGCCTCTCCATTGCTCACAATTAGACTGAACTCAAACATCCTTAGTCGGAATGTTCATCAAGACATTCGGCTGTTGGCTGATGCTTATTGCAGTGACTATAGGTTTGTCTCTAGAAGAATCTATCTTAGGCAATCCTCTGGCTTTAGCTGTGGCTGTGTCTATTGAAAAGCTTCAGATTTCTAGTTTCCCTGGAAACCACGGCGGGGCTCTGGCAGTGAGTGGTAATGTAATGACAAAATCTCTCTTCAGCTCTCTAATCATTGTCAAATCATAGTAATTAACTGCATGTTCTCATAGTAACACAATGGCTACTGTATACAGAGGTTAAAGCTATGAATTCAAGAACTGAATTAATTATTGAAATAATTAGTTCTTAGTGATGATGTCGAGAACTGCGTAGGTGTGAGACTTATTTTAACAACAGTATTAGTTACACTGATTTTAGGACTAGCAGAGATTGTTGAAATTATAATATATATATATATATATATATATATATATATATATATATATATATATATATTAATACTTCAGAGAGGAGTGTGTTA
>JAODUG010041930.1:0-16953 GCA_027564795.1 Aphredoderus sayanus | reverse complement strand
TAATATATAAATAAATACACTCAGCAATGCCAATTGAAAAACACATAAATCATACACAATCAGATGGCGCCGCCGTGGGGCCAAAAACTAGATTTTTGAGTACATTATGAGGATTAAATGAGTATTCAGGGACAAAACAATGTTATTTCACTTCTTTGTTTTAATTAATTGTTATTGAAATACTTTACTTTCCAAAGATAATGTCATTTTTCAATGTTTTGATTGGTTGATCATACAGCATATGCACCTGCCAGTTTACGGTTGGTTAACAAATGTGTGTGCAGTGTGGTTACTCACAATGTCGTTTTGGATATGTCCTTAATTGCAAGCAAGGGGTCATTAGCATCAGGGGAGCGCAAGAGGCAGGGGGCAAACACAATAGCAAGGGAGTTTGGAGTCATCCTGTTGTGCTCCTCTTCCTTGGCAACTCTAGAAAGAGATATTCCCATTCAGTATTTTAAACCCACTCAGACTATGATAATCAATAGTCACTGCAATAGGCCAATGCCCACTGGAGGCATCTGACCCGTGTTGAGGCTAGGTTTAGAACACGGCTCTATTTCTTGAGTGTCAAAGCCATACACGCGAATTGAAAAACTGTACGACTTTTGAGCTCCTTCTTCAATTTGTCTGTACGTTTGGAACGTACAGACAAACGGAACGAAAAGTGTATTCCTTGACACACCACCAAATGTTGCTGCCAGTGGGAGTTGGCCTTAACTGTCCAGTCTATATAATACTCACTGGTTAACCAAAGCTCTTAAAATGCAACATTTTCACAGACATTGTAGCATATGGTACAAAAAGGAATAAAACATGAGTCACCACCAGTTACATACCCTTACTTAGCATATGAGGCTAAAGCAAATCATGTACAGTAAATATTCCCCTACTTGACAAGGTGAAAAAGGAGGCGTTCCAATGTTTTGTAGTTAGCAGGGGGAAGTTCCTCAACCTTTTGGTAGATTGCTCTAATTTGCTCCGATTTCTCTGGCAACTCTGCGATTAAAAAAACAATATCAGTCTATAGGTTTTAATCGCAGTTATATGCAGGTCAATGTATGCAGTTATTCAAATGGGTAGAAGGTATTATGGGAAATGCTTTTAATACAATAAAGAGTGAGGGAGTCAATTATGGGGTCTACTGCTTACCCACAGCATGCAGGAAGTCATTGTACAGTGGGAAGGTCATGAGGGGGGTGGGTAGTTCTCGAAGCCAGCGTTTAACAAGGCCTGTAATGTTATGGATGTGGTAGTTTTCTAGACTCACTGTCTCTGGATCTAGGGACACAAAAGAGAAGAAATGTATGAGGTACACAAAGTGTCATAACTCTACAGTGCTACAGCATACAGATTTATAATACAGGATACAAGGACCTCGTCATAATTTACTATAGTTATATAATTTGCTATGTATAAAATAGTTCTCTAATATATTCATGTATTTGTTACTTACACCAAATATCTCCTCGTGGTCTGCTATTTAACCATTTTCTGTGCTTGCCGAAAAAATAATATGGTACTTATACACAGCCCTGGCTCCATAAATAGGAACACAAACAAATGGGTGCAGACCACACAACAAGAACACTACCCTGGCCTTTGCAATGTGCTTCCAATGCGTGGGGCAGCGCTAATAACCCTCTGGCAATGAAGAGAGAGGTGTTTTTGTTTTTATCGAATTCAAATCTCAACAAGCTTTCTCCAGGATGACTTACCATACCATTAAATATGTGTAATAGCTTTCTTTTACTCATGATATAAATGATGATGTTTTAGCAGTGATATGATCAATATGGCATACAAATTAAAAATAAAGTGAGGTGTAAGGTAAAACAAATATAAAAAATATGATTTCATTTAACGTTCATCTATTAATTTCTAGTAACTATGTGAATAAATATCTGCTTCAAATAACAACTTGTAGAGTACAAAATGTTATATAAAGACTTACTTGTGTTGAATATCTGGTACAGCTCTCTGGCTTGACAAGTGGAGCCAGACTTGCGATAAATGCCCTCTGTGTAGAGGCCATTCATCTCCACATGTATCAACAACAACTCCACCACCTTGGGCAACGGGTTAGCCTTGTTGGTGAGGACAGATACTGGGACCCCAAAGTGACAGGAGCTTGGTTTGCTGTCATCCTGAAAAACATATGTCAAAGGTCAAGGGATACATAAATGTCATACTATTATACATCTGCTATTACCCTGGAAACAATGTTGGCGCAATGTGGGTGAACACTGAACAGAGATTGTGTAATTTATAGAATATGGAAAACATAATAAATTATTGATGATAATAGCAACAACATAGAAGCTGCATAAAACAGCAGAAAACCTTTATGCCTACCTTTTTTGCGCACCGTCTTGAACAATCAGTGTTCAATTTGTTGAGGCACTTCTTGTGGCATATTAGTTTGCATGCTAAAATTAAGAATAGGATAAAAGGTTTAATAACAAAAATGGTGAATGTTGCTCATATAACATGTCGTGCTTTATGTAATTTGTGAGCTCACCACTGCACATGTAGGCTTTCTCCATACCCCAAATGTAAGAAACGCACATGTCACATGACTGCAAAATGTTCACCTGATACGTGTTGAACATATGGTCCAAATGGCTTTCCGGCTGTACAGAAAATGCAATATTATCTTAAAATATAATACTGTGATTTTACTAAACAGATTATCTTTGCGGTTTACGTGTGACAATGGTGTTGAATTTCTGAAAGGCATGTTCACTTACATATTTAAAGCTTTTCCTCCTCTTAGCTTTCTTGGCTGACTAAAAGAATCAGAAATATAATGGTCAGTTTTGGACAACACAAAAATTATTGAAAAGTTGTACCAATGGAGACCAAATGCCTTATATAAAGTTTACAAATGTGCAAATCTTTCATGCTATTTAAGAAATGTTTTAGGCTTTTCAACATAGCAGATATTCAAAACTAATGCTAAATTACCTACATAGTACACAGACAGACCTATACAGCTTAATGTGTATAGTAAACAATGATGATAGGGTTGCATATTTATCATATGTGCCTTACCACAATCAATGAAAACACCCACATGTATACATGCATACATGCATGTTTACGTCCATTCAATTTCTCCAATTTACCTTGACTGGTTCAGCCTCCACCCTTTTCAATTCACTACGGATAAAACCATCCAGCATAGATTGGAACAGGTTGACGACCAGAGAGACTTCTGCCTTCTCATTGGGTCGTGCTATACTGTTCACTTTGTTCTGGTATGCCGTCATCAGGTCTCTGTAGCTGATCTGAGGTTTCTGTTGGTCATAGAGTTTTAATAAAAAGGTAGAATAGCTAATAAGTGGAAAAACAATAAACTCCTAAATGTATTGAAACCCAACCTGCTATTAGGTTATTATTAACCCAGAAAGAGACCTTTCTAAATCAATGGTTTAGAAACACCCTAAAACCAAACTACTGTAAGCTTATTCTACATAATCTATTTAAGATAACATTACTGTACAGTAGGTCAGGATAGGGGTTAAGCATCTTGCTCGAGGATGCTTACATGTATAAATATGATACAAATATCATAACATTGTATTAATGAAAATAAAATAAAAAGTTTTGATATTTAGATACCAAAATAAGAAGTTAAAATATTTATTAATCTTAAAATGAATAACTTGCAGGACACCCACTTTAAAGAACACTGGTCTAAAATCCTGAAATGTAAGCTCAAGTACAAACATTAAGAAAATCAGTTACACTGACCAGGACTGAGTACATGCTTTTAATGAACTCTCTGAACTCCATGGTAGCAGTTAGGAAGACACTCTCTGTTGGCGACAATTCTTTTATCCGTAGTTTCAGCTCATTCACCTTGAAATAACAAAGAAAAACCACACAAAATATGTTTCATAATATACAGCACACAAATTACTGCAGAACAGCAAACATGTATAAATACATGTAAACTTTACTGTTGTCGGCAATTGCAACATTTGGATCAGATCACCTGTGAAGATCTGTAAAAACTAGGTGCTGCACACACACACACTAGTTGTATAGTTTTAGCCCTTTGCCCAAGACACCAGAGTGGTCTCCTAAGCACATATTTGTGCTCCACCAGACACAATCCCACCTGCTGGCCCAGGAACTCATCCAGGTGACGTAGCTCTGTGGTGTTTGTGATCTCTCGCTCGAAAGAAGCGCTCCATTGCTCAGCCCTTGTGCCGCGGCTAATTCGGTGATGGAGATTACGCCGCACACTCCTACGCTCAGCCGCGCGGTAGGGATGTGGAGAGTAAGACGTCACAGAAGCTGAAGTCAATAAAATGATTAAGATTAGCATTGGGTGATGCTTATTAATCAAGATTAGCATTCATGCATTACTAGATTCACTGGAATGTTTGCATACTGGCCTACATTATCTTTGTTTATTTATCACACATAATAAATCATTATGGTCGGTGACACTGATCAGATTTGAAGGATTTGATAGTCATCAGCCACTAGATGGTGCTAATGCTAGTGTCTACATGCATGACTTGCTCCATACATTGTTGAGATACTGAACACGGTGTAGTGTTATAGAAAAGAATTCATAAGCTATTACTGGACTACCTTCTTTGTCTGTCAGAAACTCAGAGTTTGGTGACTCTTTACGCTTCCTCAGGAGTCTGGTGAAAAACGATGTCCTGCAGAAAAGACAAGTCATACAAAGTAATATAATAAAATACTAAAAATAACGCTAAGGGTCTAAATAATAAATACATATCTTAAAGGGCCCATATCATTACTACATTGGCTACAAAGATTTACTTCTCAGAAGGTGTGGGATGTGATTCATTTGAGTCATGTTGGTCTGAACCCCTGCTGTAGCCTTTGACGGGAAAGCTGAACCTTGTCTCATCAGGTTCAAGTTGTTTCTAGGATAACACAAAGATGAACTCAGTCAAAATATGAAATCTAATTAAAACAAAGCATTCTTTAGCCGTTAAAAAATTGCCTTTTTGATGTCATATTACCAGTTTTGCCCACATCCCAAGTTAGCCCTTCTTCCCCTACAGTGACCACACCAATACCCCATCCACAAAGCAACCCCACTGCTCAGGGCTCACCCACCACCACAACAACATTTCACATTACGAGCATAATTGTCTAATCTGCATAGGATAACCTTTGTATAAAAAAGTAACGTTTTTACATTGTAATTGGTTTTTCCAGGTCCAAGTGAAAGCATGAGACCCCTTATAACTTGATATTTTGGAAAATACACAGGCTGACAAAAAGGCTGTTTTCACCACCACAGAGGATGTACAATTTAAGATATTTAATATTCAAATGAATGTATTTAACATTCCAAAGAATGTTAAATAGCAGCATTCCTTTCATGACCACCAATATGCCAACAGTGTTCATTTATGACCAGGAATATGCCTACAGTGTTAATTTCATGAACCAGGAAAATGCTAACAGTGTGCCTTTCATTACCAGGAATATGCCAACAGGGTTCATTTCATGACCACCAATATGCCAACAATGTTCCTTCCATGACCAGGAATATGCCAACAGTGTTCATTTCATGACCACCAATATGCCAACAGTGTGCCTTTCATGACCACCAATATGCCAACAGTGTGCCTTTCATGACCACCAATTATGCCAACAGTGTTCCTTTCATGACCACAAATATGCCAACAGTGTTTCTTTCATGACCACCAATTATGCCAACAGCATACCTTTCATGACCACCAATATGACAGGTTATCCTATGCAGATTTAAGAACTGGCAGTGGAGCTTAACACTGGAAGCATAAAATGAGACTGTTATTGAAACATGCAAACCTTTACTCACACACTCAGCAACACCTTTTAAAATGTACCTCTTAAGACCTTTTAAAATGTAATTTAATAATACCCAAATCTCTTAAATGGTCACTTGCATCTATAGTACTGTACATTATGCACCGTTTAATCTATTTATGGATATTTAATAATTAAAATAACAATATACCCATTTTCCTTTCACATTATTTATTTTAATATCCACAATATGCACACACATTAAAGAATACGCAGAAAATATTGTAACAAGATGATGTTGTAAATATGTATTTTTAGAATACATCAACACATGAAATATTACTTCTGTGCTGTTCGGAATTTTACCGACTGACCACTTTTACAGTGAACAGAAAAGGTCAGAAATGAGCTCCAAAATGACCTACACTTTAGTTAGCCAGCAAGTATTGTGAGGATCTTAGGCTAGAGAGCAGAAGACCCAGCGCATTGCAGACGTATCCTTATGCAGCCAGGCATGCATGCAGAGGATAGCTTCGGTCGGTCAAGCGTTTGCTCTGGCCAGTACCTTGACCTGAGATGTGTGGGTTCGTAGATCCATGCTACTGGCTGACATCTTTAAGCTGGGGCCGTGAGGACTGATGGGGGGTAGGGGAAAACTCCAGAACTCAGTGTCCTTCGAGCCCGTTAAGTCAAACATCAGCCCACTGCGGGTACAGGCTAAGTGCCTCCTGTGCTTAGTCCTCATGTTCACCTTGACCTGATTGGGCCAGGGAAGGTCATGAGGCATACACTGGGAGAACACCATTGTTTTTATGTCCCAGGAGCCTCCATTCATTGGATCGTGAAGAACAGGATGTACGCTTATAGCATACATAATTGTATACGTCACAGCCATTCAAAAAGCCATTTTTATCAACGTGTTTAGAGATGAAGTAGAGCTCTCGACTTCAGTCACAGTTAAAATTATACATATTAATACACAGACTATATACTGTACCGCAGGTTTAGAAGGTGAGATGTCAGAACCTGAGGACGGAAGGTTCAACAGGTCATCAACGGACATGGACTTGTTCCTGTCATATGGGATGAAATGACAAGAGAGAGAGAGTTATGATCCAATAACCGCAAGGCTGCTGGCAATTACTGGTGACTGCATTATACCGTCAGGTGACATCTTGTGGGTTGGAGACTGAACTGTGAGCTGAATCTGTACCGTCTGCACTTACTTAAAAGCCACAGAACGCCTGCGCATCGGACTTCGCGAATCTGGGCTCGAGTCCTCGTTGAGCTCATCTTCACTCCGCTTTTCCTTCCATTTCTCCGCCTTCTTCCGGATGCCTTCCATCTTGGTGTAGCGCTGGAGGGTGCTGCCATGCGTTGGGCTTTCATCCCTGCCAGGTTTCGGGTACAGCGGGATGGAGAGGGGTCTGTTGAGGGACGGTGGGGATCCCCTGCCCTCCCGTTTGGACCCTCCAGGCTCCCGTCTGATTGTGCCGTGTCTCTCCGTGGGGTCCTGCTCCCGGTTTGGACTGGGTTCTACATCCTCCTGTCTGTCCTGTCTCTTGACCTTCTGTAGGCTGTGTTGTGAGAACAGTCCATTGACAGACATACTGTAAGTGCTCATTTCTACATATTTTGTAGAATGTAGTTCACTAACAGTTTAGGATACTTAAAATTATACTTAAAATCATACTTAAAATCAAATGCAAATGCAGCTAGTGTATCAGCCTGGGAGTTTGAGAGCCCTGGTCAGATAGGATACCTCTGGCGTCCCGGACGGTTTTGGGTGGGAGCGTCGTCATCCTCTTGCTGCTTCAGGTACTCCTCCCTCTTCAGTGACGTTCGCCATGCTGTCTGGATGACTGTGGCCGCTCGGCTACGGTTCTCTGTGTAGAATTCACGCCAGCTCCTCTGAAACACAAGAGGGGTCGGGTAGCAAGGGATCTCAAACTCTAACCTGTAGGCTGTTAGGCACAGTATTCTACATATACCTGGTGTATATCTGCAGTTCTGTATTGCAGGTATACAGGAATATACAGATTCTCACACGTTTAACCCTGCGCTAACAAAAGAGGGAGAAACTATCACTTATGGGCGTTCTGGACTTGTGGCTACGTATTGGTTGGATCATTTGTTTAAGCATAGGATGGTGCCTTCACTCGCATTGGTAGTTGCCATGTCGCATTGCTCAGCATTTGCATAAAATAGACCTGTATCTATTTTCGCCCCGCCTAGTTGGCTAGTTGGCCCACTTGTATGTTGTTGCTGAATATCTCCAACGCTCACTGAAAAGTGGCAGCCGGTGGTTCACTCTGTCTCCCTTGCTTGTCGTCCGTGTGAACGCAGGGTAAGAATCTGTATGTTCTCAGACTCCTGCGTCTCACCTGTATGAGCATGGCAGCGCACTTCCTTTGCAGGAAGTGCATCCGTATCAGACATGCCCGGAACCAGCGCTGCAGTAGGATGATGCATCTCATCACTTCCTTATTGAGAGTGTCCTGGAGCCGCTGGCTCTCTGCATCCTTGAGGAAAACCTGGGGTTATAAGCAACACAGGTCGTACTCAATACCACGGAACACCTGGGAGGTGTGACCGGCAGTAAATGTGTGGTGAGGACGTCACCTTGGTTCTACCAATTTGGTAGGTGGTTTTATCCAGGGCTATCTTCTGTAGCAACTTAGCAATGTCTTCTGGTGCTCTACATCCTTTTGGCAGCAGTATCCAGAACTTCTCCACAAACTCCTTTGTGATTAGGAGAAAAATGCATAATTTCAGTTACTGCACAATGTCAAGTAAAATATGAAACCCTGGCCCATTTTCTATTTTTGTTTAGATATCAAATGTATATTTAAGGTTTGTACAAGGTAAAAGGGGTGACATATCTTTCTAACTTTCAACTGTCTCTGGTTTGTTGTGTTAACCCTCGGATGCATGACCCAAAAATGTCTAAGTTTTACAACACATGGTTCAAATTGATAATAAATTGGGAAAAGCATGATTTTGAGCATATTTATGGATATGAAATTCAATATTTCACATTTATTTGAAGGCAGTGGCCTGAAACAAGAATCCCATTCATTGGTCAATGATTGAGATTATGTACATGTTCGCTGTAAGAAAGTGGTAAAATCATACATTCATACATGGGCAAATAAAGTTACATAAATCATCAGAAAAATATTAATAATATTACTATAAGAGGATTAAACCCAATGCCCACCGTAAATGTGTAAGTGGCATCATAGCCAGACTTCTGGATCCGAACCATCTCCAGTATGCCAGTGTACTTGATTTGCTGGAGAACCAGTTTATCATCAAAGTGCATTGCCTTCTGCAGTCACAAAAGCATTGGATTGTGTTACAGTATGTCACTATTTGTATTACAGATTATTGTAATGTGTTGGGTGGTAAAAGAAAACAAACCTTTTCAGCATTAGAGCGAATGCAGCAAATGAAGAATGGGTCAGCACTTTCGATAGTCTTTAACAGCTCACCTAGTGATGCCTGTAAAATAGTAAAAAAGTGTAGATTCAAAGTAATATCTAGTACAATAAAATTAAATGAACATATGGCAAACTATACATGTATATTTATTTTAAGAGGGCCCATTGTTCAGTATATGTATATAATAATAAATAAATCTTATACATTTGGTAATACATTGAACTGAAAGTACATTAAAGCTATAATATAATATAATATACTGGAATAGAATAGAATAGAATACAATACAGGGCTGCCAAGTTTCACCAAATGTTTAGAGTGAGATTAGGCGGCAGTGACCCAACCTGTGAGTCTCACGGTCAAAGCGTGACACTTATTGGCAGTCCTGGTCAGTTGTTGTTTTCTATGCAGACAAACTGGCGTTGACATGCTGTAGTACTGATAAAAAGTGATTCCACCAATCATCTGTTTGATTGTTTGCTCCACATACAGTATAAGCAGCAGATGCAGATCAGTTTTGGCACATAATCCCTTTTTGGCACAACAGGGGCTGCGCCCAACTTCTCTCCATACGGAAAGGATCTCCATTCACCACACTAACAATGATGGGTAGACTGTAAGTGCAATTGAGGAAATTCAGGCTTTAACTTATTTTGGGATTCTCAGCGTGAGAAGTGTGAGGTGTGGCGGGTGAAAAGGTTGATGTGCGTGAGTCTCATGGTCAAAGCGTGATTCTTGGCAGCCCTGATAATATAATATAATTAGGAAAAAAGACTAACCTGGAACTGTGCATTTATACTTTGTGTCTTCTTCCTCTGGTGAGGGTGAAGGACAGTTGGTGCCATGTGGTTACGCAAAGTTAGGCTGACAATGTGTTTGAGGGACTGCACATTCATGAGGTTCTGTGAGAAATAACACGAAAGAATGTTGCTTCCATTATACTAACAGAAGTGCTAGAAGAGCAGGAAACATTATAAAAGAACAGGAATATGACTAAGTATGTAGTTACTCAAATTGAAACAACTTTTGAACACAAGCAATATTTAAAAAAAGCAGAGACAAATATATCGCATAGTCTAGCAGAGCGGCTCTAGGCTAAATGGTGCTAGGCAAAACCCCATCTTGCACACCAAGGACAACCTCTAGTCCATACTATGGGGTTTGCCTTGGTGGCAGAAGGGGTTAATACATGCAATGGCTATGAAGCAAAGCTATGCACTGGAGTGAAATGATCTGTACCCATGGAACCTGTTACAGCCAGAATTACTACTACTAATACTATTACTACTACTGTACCTTTGGAATCAGCTGCTTCTGCCGACTGCCTCGACTCTTTCTGTAGGAACATAATCAAACATAAACTATAACACCAGATCTGGCAGAGCATAACAAATGTTGTTAATCCAGAGTGAATTACATTGAGTACAGTTACAAGTATTAAGGAGCAGATAGGAGTTAGCGTCTTGCTAGAGTACGCCAGGCATGTCAGGGATCGAACCCGGAACATTTGGGCTCAGAGTTTGCAACCCTAACTTACTAATTTATCCTACCCGTCCCAAATGAAAAGAACATTTTTTTTTTTTAAAGAAAGCCTGTAATGTAACTTACTTTCTCTTTTCATAGTTGGTAAAAATATCTTCAAACACGTCAAGAGGTACCTCGTCAGAGCGATCAAATGAGAAATCCAGTGTCATGCTGGTGCTGTAAATGTAACAGAACATTGTGGTACATTGTTCTGTCATTATATTTTAGATTGATAACTTATACTATTAGAAAATAACCTGTTTTACCATGCATACTTTGGCATGTACAGTATATGCAAACACCATACACATACACGCAATGTATTTCCTGCTAAATTCACTCCCTTTCTAAACGTATTTAGTTAATAAGTTAATAAGTTACTATTCATTATTTATTGTGTATATTTAGTTTTGTTATTTTGTTCATCAATACATTTTAGAGACATCATGGAGGTCTCCCTCTTATCTTCTACCTTGATAGCTGTGCCATGACAGAGCTGTATTTCCGTATCTCCCCCAGGGACTTGCGGGATCTACGTCTGGCCTTCACTGTGGTGAAAACACAAGCAGTGTGTTCCATGTTAATCATCAGCAAGATACAGGAAACACTTAGTAAACACACAATATTTACATGATGAATCTGTATTTTTTGTTTCCTTGTGAAATGTGGGCGTGCAAAAGCCCTTTGAGAGTGTGATGTGATTAACCCGCCCGCTGTCCTCTGGGTCAAACTGACCCAAAGCACTACCATAGTGCCAGCCATAGCGCGGACATATGACGTGCCGCGGTTGGCACCTGCTGGAGCAACGAGGTAGTGCATTTGAAACTCGAGGACAGCGGGAGGGTTAAGGGCTACACTGTATAAAGGCACTTGACTGGACATACGTGACTCTGCTCGTCTGCGACCCATCTCCTTGAAGACTGAGAGGATGCGCACTGTGGCTCTGAGAACCCCCCATCGAAACAGCGCTACTGGACTGGACCCAACCAGCCCTCGGAGGAAGGCCCGCTCACTGCTCCTCAGCAGTGAGACAATGTCAGGACGCATGTGGTCCGTGTTCTTCTCTCGGAAACCCTGTACAACGACAAGTAATGGTGGCCAGTGTGCTTCCCATCTACCCAAATCATTTGCAGTATAAACACACTGAGCACATCTTCAAGAGTTCATTCCCTTGCTCAAGGGCACTCTGAAGGATGATTGTAAAGGTCATGTTTTCTCCACTAGTCCAGAGAAAAATCAAACTACCAACCTTCTGGCATATTTCTTATCCAACCTTCTGTCTGACAGTGACCCAAGTCACTGTCAATTCAGGATCGATTATAAACATTTATATCCCACCTTGATGTTATACTTGACTTTCCCAGCATAGTGCCGAATGATAAAGGCCGGTTCCTTCACTGGAGTGGGTATGAAATAGGGATTGTCTCGAAGTTGCTGCTTTAACTTGTCCAGCAGAGTGTCGTCAGTTGTCTGAGGGAGGCTACGAACGTAAAAAAGAGTTTCAACATGCCACTGACACATAAACATGTATCACAACAGGAAATAAACACAGCATAGCAAGTAACAAACACACAACAACAAATGTCAATAAAACATCCCGGGACCTTTTGGTTGGGGTTTGACCATCCTAACCACTAACCTAACTTAACTACCTGCATGCCCCATGTCCGATTACTGTAGTTTGCTTTACCACATTTTTCAGACTTATTGACTTATACTTCTGACTTACTGCATGCATGGCATTATTTCTCCAACATTTGATAAAACATTAAATTTGTACCTTTGATAAACACTTGATTAACAGTAAGGGTAATGGAATGGCATAGGTAAATGGCCTAGAAAAACATCTTGCCAGGTGACGGCCGTTGATGCACCTACTTGCTCTCCTCGTCCAGCAAGTGAAACAGCCCTGTTGGTTTGTTGCTGATCATTTGAATGCAGCCAATGTTGTCAGTGTAGTCAATGTTGTGCCACGTAATGCCCTCTTCAATGTACTCTTTCTGGAAATGTACAATAAAGACAGTATGACAACTACACTATTTATCAAGACACGTCATAAAGTTCTATCATAAAAGTGAAAGTCTGTTGGAATGTAACGGTTTAGCTTGCGTACCTGCTTAAGCTTGAAGATGTGCTGGTTAAAATAATACTGCAACCTCTCATTTGCATAATTGATGCAAAACTGTTCGAAGCTGTTAGTCTTAAAGACCTCAAACCCAAAGATATCCAGGATGCCAATGGACAAACACTATAACAAACAGCAGAGGGAACACTGTATGACCAACACAGAAGAAAGAAACAGCTCTTGCCTACGGAAGAGCATTACTACTGCAATTGTGGGGTAAAATGAAGTGAGGTGAAAATGACGTGTACAGTCATTGAGAGATTTGACATATTGCAGTGAATGTAGTCAATTCACTTTTTACTCGTTCATATAACTCATTCTTGCACTTGTAATTGGCAAATTAAAACCAAATCAAGAGATTATGTACAACATGCAAATACCTTATGCATATTGCATTTCCAGTTGTTGCGTCATGATTCGGGTGACTGTACCACCCTGAACTACAGTACAAGACTTACAGAGACAGACTCCTCCATATCCCTGCGGTTGAGCATCGCGTGGTTTATGTGCAGGACGATCCAGTCAAACAGAGCGTTGTACAAAGACTTGGCCATGGAGTCTCGGGCTGTGGTGGCCTGGAGCCAAGGTAGGACATCGAACGTCAATAGAGTGTACTCTCAACGTACTGGGTGGGGTTTAAGATGTATCTACCATAGGACCCTACCTCATTTAGTGTGTACTGCAAAATAAGCGTGTCAGTGGAGGTCACTGCTCTCCTTTTGGTCAGAGCTCTGACAAGTAGATCCTTCTTTACCTACAAAAAAACGGGAAGAGGAAGAGCTTTACCCTCCCGCTGTCCAATGGGTCAAAATGACCCAATGCGATCTTATTTTTTGTGCCAGTAGAGGGCTCCAACCACAACACGGACATATGACGTGGCACAGTTGGCACTATCAGCTGGTAGTGCGTTAGGGTTAAACAGCGGGAGGGTTAAACATTTGATCCTCTACACTGCAGGTGTCACAAGGGGTCACGAAACATGGCCAGGCTAATATGTCCAGGTAACACATTGTAAGTGCAGACGTTTCAGATGGGCGTGATAGTACCTGCAACAGCTCAGACAGCGTAGACAAGACGTCCGCTGGTCCAACCTTCAGCACTTGTCCATCCTCTGATAGTGTGTAGGTCACATTACCCAGGTACAGAATGGCAGACAGGATGGAGAATATCCTGCATTATAAGCATACAGGCATGCCCTGTTACCACTGTTACTATTATCATACAGACTAAAATTCAATAAACAGTAGATCCATTCACATAAATGCCGGTATGTTAGTGTGCACTGTTCAACAATGGAACCCGTGGTGACTATATAGTCATCCAATTATGTTGCTTGCAGCAACTTAATTCGTAACATCATGCAGACATTGTTAAGCGGTTCAGTTCAGGACATGTGATTGAAGTGACTGAATGATGGAGTCATTATGAGTGCTGCCTGGGGTGATTTGAGTATCTTCTGGGAGTGTCACTCAAAACATTCTCTAGGATGTTCATAGAATGGTGCGAGAAACCAAATACCCTCAGTGAGTCCCCTGTACGGTGGGTGAAATCTACTTTATAAATGCTTAGCAGAAAAGGCCCAGAGGGCTCAAAAAGCTCACAAAGGGCTACAACTATATTAGGTACAAAGTGTATGTAAACGATGTAAATGTAAATGTGATCAGGGAGATATTGTATTTGTTACATTTTTTTCCTGCTTGACATGACAAGTCCAATCCTGCCATCGTAGCAGAAAGGAGACATTCCTGAAGAACAGTTTCTGTGTACAGTATTAGCCACTTCTTAATGGCGAGGTTTCACAACTAAAGGATGTGCCATATTGTACACAATCATACACTGCCATATACAATGTCAAATAATACTGTACAAATACAGTCATTTCTAATGTTTTAAAACACAATTAAAATGGGACACTCAAACCAAGCACAAGCAAACTGGGTATTTTGGGGAAAGATGGGAATATAAATGGTGGATAGCTACTAACAGTAGCAGGAATAGTAGAGAGACTATATGGCAAATAAGTAGGAGAACCCATATTGGTCAGGGGTTTGAGTTTGTAACAACTTGTGTCTTGTGTCTGGCTGCATTGGTGACATTGGTGGTATTGAGTTAAATCATCACTAATTGTGTACATCCATTATTTACTCACCCAAGGTCTGCACACAAAGTGCAGCTGTGACAGTTCACAACAAGACAAAGGGATGTTTCACTCAACAGTGTGCCCACATCCTCTGCCTGCACTATATGCTGTAGAGTGATGTGGCAAATATGCAGACAAGTGGCTCAGTGCTGTTTTACATAAAACCCATGATGTACGTACTGTTTCTTGGTAGATGCCAGAAAGCCCACCATCTCCATAGCTTGATGGAGCCTCTTGTATTCATGCCTAAGAGTCTCCTCATCTTCCAAATGGACATCCACCTGTAGAATGTCCAAAGGAGAATGACAAGACGAGGAGATAATATAATAACGTCTGTGTTTCTATGTGTGTAAAACATTTCTTCACTGAACTGGAATCTATACATTTAATCTCTAAAGCATGTTCTTACTGACACTGTGTATGGTACATTTCTACATCACAAAATGACAAACCCATTGTAATCGTAACCCTGTGTATACAGCAGGTGCAACGCAGAATATACAACAATGCATAATTTACAAAATAAAATATGAATATTTAAAGAGAGTTAAACAAACAAAATAAACAATTGTTTCTGTTTTTCTTCAATTGCTTTCTGTATTTTTGTGTGCCTTTTAAATAACTCTATAAGTGTGGTTATACAGTATTTACCTGCTGGAGGTAGAGGTAATGTTGTGGCTGTAGCAGCTGAAACTCCTTCTGCTCTTCTTTGGATGCACCCACCAGCAGATAGTAAAACACGTGATAGTTCCTAATGGACAGAGGTCACAGAAAGAGAACCAGCCAATCAGAGTACTGATATGAAAATAGAGTTGAAAAAACAAAAACAGATGAACAGGTACTTTGTGTCTAAACCTGAGCTCTAAAACTCGAGGAAACAAAGTCAGAGAAATTTGATACTACAATTTTGTAATGTGCAGTAGACCCCTATGTTTTAAGTGTTAGCAGTTGTTGTATATACCTTTCATTCTTATCTCTGACAACCAGACGACACTTTTCAAGCAGGTACTTCTCAATTACTGCCCTGTAAGGTCAAAAACCATATAGAAATTATGGACATTTAATGACGGTAAAACGTGTTTCACCCATCGTGATTTAGCGCGATGTAGCTCCTCCAACAACCTCTCTGACTCTCTGGTAGCCTCTGTTGTGGCAATAGGTTTATGGCCAGGGAAAACTGTGGGGAAGGCTGCAACATTTCAGGTCAATTTATAAACAAGAAAGTAAAAAATACAACAGCAGCAGCAGTGGGTGTTGCAGGGTTGTTGACGTTGGACACCAGCCCTCAATGATATCTTCTTATAACAGGTTGACATATGGATTGGATCAGGTCAAATAATATTAAAAAAAAACAGACAGATTCTAACATATGACAGTGTATTACCCATAGAACAACAACCAATGGTATTTTCTGATTGCGCCAAACACGGGAAACATAACTTAAAGTGCCTTACCCTCTGACAACACCATTTGTCAGATAGTGAAGCTGGATGAATTTTCCAAAGCGGCTGGAGTTGTTGTTCTGTGCGGTCTTAGCGTTGCCAAAGGCCTGTATAAAACATAGCAACACTTGTTTACAGTAGAAGAAATGTACCAAAAAAGAATGTACTGTACCAAATATAATGAACCGAAAATAATTGCCACACACAAGTTATGCCAAAGGTTGTGCCTTTTATACCGCAGGTACTGGTTATTCCATTACTAAACTAATTTAGTGATTGAACACAGACGAGTGGGTTTATTTTGTACTGTCAAAATGTATTTGATTACAGGTCTCAGGAGATTTTTCCTATCCTAGGGCCCCTGACCTAATGTCATTATCCCTCTCATCTGGCATTGTACCTGTAGCTTTTAAGACATCCATGATTAAATACTTTTAATACTTAAAAAACGTAGCCTCTACACTGAACTTCTTAATAACTACAAGCCA
>JAODUG010041919.1:0-16953 GCA_027564795.1 Aphredoderus sayanus | reverse complement strand
GACACTGGGGCTTCTCTGGAGAGCTGCTGTGGAGAGAGTCCTTGAAGCTGGATGTGGGAGTCTGCTCAGTCCAAGGCTTTTATACTGTCCTCTCCAGGTGTGTCTGCTGGGGAATTAAGGGCTGGGGTCCAGACTGCTAGGCCTGAATAAACCTCTGAAGGGAGGACCCCACAGACAAACATACTACGTCAACATGGTGTGTTGTTATAGGTCATCTAAGGGATTTTGGTGCCTTCGCCTGTAAATGAGCAGAAAATTAACCCGTGTAAGTCATTTAAAAGAAATAGGTTAAAATATGTGATGTACGGTAATATAAGTCATTTAAGTGCTTAACTATAGTTTGTGTTTGGGACCATAGGAACTACAAATGTCTTGATATTTAAATAAGCAAAACAGGAAAATATTCTTGGAGGAAAATATATGTTTATGCTAATCTAAAGATTGATATACAAATAATGATAAACCTGATGTTTACCTTAAGTATACTGCTGCTTCATACGGTTCATTACTTCTCTAACCAGAATTCAGTATACAGCAAAATGTATATACACTGTGCGATGAATGCATAGATGATCTTAAAGCCAAGCTGTCTTGAGTCACAGTCTAAGTGGATAAAAATCAATGTAATTTAATTTATTATACAATCAACTGAGACCACAATCAACAGGAAGAAATTATAGATAGGTTGCTGATCTGAGGACCAAGACATGTAATCCTTTCATCGTTACAATGTCAGAAAATATATTATACAGTATACATTAGCAACCACACATGCTATTAATAACCCAACAGGGAACAGATAACAGAAGTGGTCAGCCCTATTTAGACAGGTTCACCCGATATGTTGATGAAATGTAACTCAACCAACAGACACTTTACGTAAAAAAATAACCATGGCCAGCTCCATTTCTGATAAAAAATATAGATTACAAAAGAAAATGCAATAATACAATAGTTTGAAATTTGTTAACCCTCGTGATGTCCTCTGGGTCAAAATAACCGAAATCACTAGCTCTTATGGCAGATAAAAGGCGCTAAACCTAATTCTACAACATACACATACATACTATATGATGTGCACTGATGGCAGAGCAAGGTGTGAGTTTGAAACCTGAGGACAACAGGAGGGTTAAAAGGCACAAAAACAACACAAATACATGAAGAAATAATTAATAAAGAAAAAAATACAGACACCAGTGACACTTATAAAACACACAAAATCATACACAATCAGATGATTCCCTCAGATGGCATAATTTGATCAAATTAAGGACATCACAAGAGTTAAAACATATTTTCTTTTAATATGTAGCAATTTTTCTTTGCTGTTTTATCTGATGCCTGTTACAGCTTCAAAACAGATTTTATGTGTTCATAAATGTTTCTTCTAGGTGGTGTACACTGTAAATAGGAACAGTGATGTCTGCTTACAATGCTATATTTTTTAATGCAGTTACAGTGCTGCAATTTAAAAGTAATGCAAAATGTAACATATCTTACATTATTTAGTTTACATTCATCTAAACATGAAGCCTGCAAGCCCCGCCTGGATAGTTTTACAAGACTAATACATACTGTTGGCCATCTAGTTTCATAAGTACAGAGTAATGAGTGTTCTGGGGATTACACAACTACCTCATTAAAATGTCAGTAACTAGGACAATACAGAAATACTACACATTTTCCTACATTTACATTGAGACCAACAAAAATATACTTACATGTAATATGTACTGTGTGTTAAAGCACCTTTTATCAGTGAGCACACAAAGACAGCATAAACACAAATGCGCACACCTTCAGACAGACATATCTTAAACAGATTACAGCTGGCGAGAGTAATGCTACTGAAAAATAATACTAATAAAAAAACACCACAAAGAAAAACACGCTGAATGATATTCCTTTATAAACTGTAAAAAAAATAACCAACAGTTGTTTGCCATTGTAGAGCACAATAAGCATGCATTCAATGTTTTGTCTGCGGTTTTACAAGCACGTCAGATATTTTCTAAGATAAAATACAAAAATATATAAATACTGTTACTAACCATACAGAAAAAAAAGATAAAACAAATCTGTTTGCTGCTGTTCACTCTTAAAAAGCCATTGTCAACATATATGTGTATGTTGTGCTGTAACCAATATACAACTTGTATCAAACTAGATCAAGAACAGAAGAATTAAACACACAATACTATAGGTCATTTTTGTGTTTGGTTTATCTAATAATGAATAAGATGAAGTCATATCTCAGTAATACCTTCTCATCTCCTACCAGAAATAGCAAAATTGGAACCTTCTATAAGGAATCAGCTCATACACCACAATGGAGGTACATAATATACTTAAATGTGTACCTCTATTATTTATTCTCTTCATTCACATTGCCATGATGTTGAAGTGATTTTACATACAGATATGCTGCTTTATTTGCATCTGCTACCAAACGCTTGTTGCTTCAGGAAGTTTAAGCTCAGCATCAGGAACCAAAGGCCATATTAAGTGAATGAAATGCAAGAAAGGCTTGGAGTCTTCACAAAAACCTTCTGCATTTAGAAGGTAAAAAGTCTCATTAACATCACTTGTCTCCCAAGGGCTTTGGTTAGTGGTTGTAAGGAAGACATGTCTTATTGCACATGATAAAATAACATGGTTTCTACAGTGTATGAGAGCTCAAATACTATAACTGCTGTCCAGTACAAACCTTACACCTTAGAATTTTTAGAAGTTAATATGTGCATTTTAAGTATATGTCAAGGTGCAGAATTTGGCCCATGACAGCAGTCAGATACAGTGTAGTAAAAAATCTGATTCACATGACGTGAGTGGATAATACAGTATGTAGTGGTTCTCAACCAAAACAATGCATTTTGCAACCCTTGGACGAAGACAGACAGGTCAAGTGGTGTTTTTCAGTAATTGGAGATTGAAAGATCAATTTGTAGAACAATAAAAAGGCTTTTAGCAGAAATGTTGACAAGTTTTATTAGGAAATTATCTAGTGTTTAGGGGCCTCACATATAAAACGGACTTATGATAAACAAGTATGATCATGTACAAAATAAGCAGTTATTTATAAAACCTTACTATGACATGGATATTATCTTATCTCCACAGTAAGCCTAGACTTGATGTATACTTAAGTGATTTTCATGTAGGTTATGTAGGAGTACTGCATTTTGGGACACATACTGTACAGGGCTTTACTGTATGTGTCCATGCCTTGGTGAACTTCACATTGGCTTCCAACCAACTATTTAGTCCACCAAATAATACATGCATTGTCTGTTTTCAACTCCTCTACTATTGCCATGATCTTGTCTTCCAAAAAGTTGGCTTTTCTCTTTTGATTCATGGCTATTCCCAACAATAAACCTTAATTTGTGCTAGTTTTATACAAGGTGAAATCACCGATTTTAAGGCATATTCAAGTGTCATCAATTTTAAGATAAATTGAGAATCATTCAGTTGATCACAAGTGCCTATGTTACAAATGGGATTATTAGAACCTATGTATTTAAGCAAAGTTTTATTATGTTCTGTATTTTTTAATTAAATGTTAAACATGCATAAATTATCTTAAGCGTAAATTCAAGTATAAATCTAAGAACGTTATAAATGAGGCCCCTGACCATGAGGTTAAGAACCACTACAATGTTAATGGGTGTTGTTACCATGATAAAACTTTAAAATAGGTTGGATAGGATACACATTCACTCACAGAAAACTTTCATTCCAAGAGCCTGGAAAAACCTTAACTTGATGGAATGATTTTTTTATTTAAATCACTCCATCAAGTTAAGCCTTAAAAATAAAAAGAAAGAAGCATTAGCCATCAATTAGCCCCATATCAACGTTTAGATATGATTTTAATTTAAAAAAAAAGATTTTGAAACCAAACTCTCAATTTATTTTGACTCTTCAATGCTACTAGTAATTTTAAATCACTTTAGAATGTTTATAGAGAATTAAGAACAACTACCGCCAGATATATTTATCTTAAACTACTGTAACAACTTTGGCAGAAAATAAAAACCACTGTCCCCATTTGTTTCAGATGGTTCATTCCACACCATGGTGTGGGGTCTTCACCACAACATGGTGCATTATCTCTTCAAAACGCACAGTTAAGATGTTGTCAAGTTTGTTACACCTGTTACATCCAGTCTCTCTTTTGAAGAAATGACAATGCAAGAGATGAGAGAAGAAGAGTGTACAAGGCCTGCCTGAATTCAAAGAGGCAGTTTTAGCAGAATGAACAAGCACACAAATGCAGAATCCGTGATCGATCCGTCATGACCGACTGCCAGGTCTGGGGGAAATAAAGACATGACTCTCTCACAGAAAAAGAGAGAAAATAATGTGTGGGGTTGATTCTGTTTTTCCTATTTCCAGTTCACTCTCTTCCTGTGTATTATGTGAAGAGCAGTTGTAACGCTGTCCCTCCGATGGAACATCCGGCCCTGAGTGGACCCTACTGGCAAGGGGAGGTAGCGTATTCAGGAGAGAAGGAGAAGTCTGTGAGGAGGCTCCGCCTACAGCAGTGAACACCTGAAGAAGCTGCTCTTCTTGGAGCGGTTTTCTGTGATTTTGACCTGCCCACCACCTCCTGGGGGATTGTTGTCATTCTGGAGTAAACATAAACAATATTTTAACCAACGGAACAGAAAACTCTTCAGGCAGAGATGGAGATAAACAGGTTAGGTTACTTCTACTGTACAGGTACAGTAGAAGTAATTATTATGACTAATTAGTCCATTAATTGAGCTGACTTGTTTTTCCCACAGTGTAACACTGTCATACAGTTTAGCAAGCAGTTGCTTACATTGTTAGCAATCATGTTATGATATTAGTGTTACATTAAGGAGCCACTATGAAATGATGATATAAAGTAATGCAGAGCAGTGATACTAATGGATTTACAAGAATAGATGTAGAAACTCACCATTTTTCTGTTGAGTCTTGTCATAATATCTCTTCCCAGTGTGAAAAAGGCCTGATACATTACAAGCACATATTAATAAATGCCACCAAAGAAACATCGATAAATGCAAAAGCAGGAATAAGTTAGCTCAAACATAACTCACCTCTTCCACATTTATGCTTGACTTCGCACTTGTTTCCAAAAACTTAATCCCGTAATCTATTGCCAACTGTATAAAGAGAGATGTTTTGATTATCATCCAAGGAATACTGTATACTGCATGTCTTTTTATATTTACCGTTAACTTTGTCAAACTTTTATGTTAAAACCCCTTAAACTTTGATGTCCTCGGGTTTGAAAGCACTACCTTGTTGCGCCAGCAGATGGAGCCAACATATGGCGCAGCACAGCAAGATAAAAAAATCTATCATATTAATATTACTAGTATTGCATACTGCACATCATAGACTGCGTTAACTGTTAGTTAACGTGATCACAGTTAACTAACTTGTTAACTGTCAGTTAACTTAATTTACAGTACATGGGGTTGTAAATGACGGTACGTCACAACAGAATTTCCCCACTTCCCCATAGCTGAAGCATCTCCCATGACAGTTGAACCATTCACCAAGTAACAACGATCATCAATCCAAATGAAATCATTTGTGTGGCTCAATCGCATAACCCGGACATGATGAGTCACACGCTCTACCAACTGCACCAAGGCCAGCATAAACAAGCCTATGGCAACCAGGCATGCCTCCAATTTACTTCAGAATTCCCAATATCCTTCCCATCAAACATAACGTTACCATAGGAACTATGGAGCCTAGGTGATTACTTGAATCTTTATCAGTGTCAAGTCACTTTTACTTATATACTATAGCACATTTATAAACAAATGTTGACCCAAGGTGCTTTCCAGTAGAGGCAAATAGATTATCAAAACAATACATGAATAACAGGTGTAATAAAGTTCTAAGGTAAAATCAAAGCAGTAAAATAAGAAATAAAGAGAAACATGAACATAAACAACAGATTCAAACACATTGAGGATGCTGTCAGAGGTTAATGTCACAACCAAACCTCAGCAGTCTCACGTGAGAGAACGTGTGCAGGCCCTGCCCTAGCCTGTCCACATGTAGTAGCACATGTCATGCACACAGCACTGTGTTCCCTCACAACACAGCAGAGCATCAGCCACAAGACACAGAGTCATGTATGTAGCTTAGCACGCAAACAGAAATAGACTGCAAAGTCAACCCCCCCACAGACCTTCTCCCCTCGCTCCTTGGACACCTGCCGCTTGTCGTTCATGTCACACTTGTTGCCAAGGATCATTCTCTCCACGTCTGATGATGCATGCTGGGAAAAACACACAGAGAGAGGCAGAGTGTTAATATCGATGATGGCGTGTTAATGCATTTTTATGTTTTTATCTACAAGTTGTTTTAGTATGTGTTTCTATGTGGATGTGACCACCTCACTAACGGTGAATTGTAAATTCATATGGAAATATTCTTCCTATTGCTACAGATATTGTATGATATAAAAAAGGTTAAGTTCATAAATGAATACAGCCAAGTTAAATAACATATAACATCATGCTACTGTATGTGAAATGTTAAATGCATGCAATACAATCCTTTGCCACAAGATGGCATAATTCTAATAAAAAAACATTAAAGACCCAGGTCTTCAGAACATGTAATTTGTCTATAGGGATGTATACCTCCAAAATACTATATTAGTACTATAAAATGGTGTTGTATATGTGGAAGCATGTTTCAGGGGTTTCATTGCCTGTGTAGATCATTAGGCTGAGCAAGACACTAACACTGGCATTGTTAGACCACACAGAAGCTAACCAGACTACACCCTCTCTCTACAAAAATGGCATTTGGTCTTCTCAAGTTATGTCTTATGTAATATGTGTAATGTAGAGTGGGAGTGCCTCTTCAATGTTGCGAATCCAGTTCTTGATATTGTCGAAGGACTTCTCGCTAGTGATGTCATACACAAGCATGATGCCCTGAAAAAAAGGCAGGAAGTGATTTCCAGAGGAAGTGACATGTAGCGTGACATTAGCAGGAAGTGCCCAGCCTAGTGGCATTCAACTGGTGACCTCTGGAGAGTAAGGCGTTTAGCCATAAGACTGAGTACAGAGACGTACTGTACAAACACAACATTCTGTCTAGTGTTTCACATCTTATCATTTTTAGTATTTACCTACAATGTATTTTGTATTTAACTTCATGGGACTAAAATAAACTGTAATCCTTGAAAAGTAGTCCAGTTGCCAAGATGGAGAAACATTATTTATAAATTAATTGAATCAAATTTCAAATCATTCTTGATTTGTGACAAAAGAGATTTTCTTTTGGAAAGCCCAAATTTTAAAACCACACCAAAATAACATCTTGGGTACATTTGAGTTCAGTTTTGGAAGATATCACATAAATTACATTTGAACAGAATAGGCGTACTAGTGAAGCAATACATCTGCAGAAGGAGAGTCACATAAGGGTCAGCTAGCTAAGCAGAATCAGGGTGGGACCACTGAGAGCAATGGAAACAATTCACAAAGACCCGGGTAGGAATGACAGTATTGCACAGGGAACATTTACTAGTTACACAACAACACACTGTTCACAGAGGTACATTATTCCTCTTCTGACTGGTACATGATGGAAGTATTCGTCTTATGCCACCTGAGGGCGCCATCTGATTGTGTATGATTTTGTGTGTTTTCTAAGTGTCACTGATTATTTCTTTATATATTTGTGTTGTTTTTTTGTGCCTTTTAACCCTCCTGTTGTCCTCCGGTTTCAAACTCACACCTTGCTGTGCCAGCAGTGCACATCATATGTCTGTGTAAGCTGTAGAATTAGGTTTAGCGCCTTCTATCTGCCACAAAGAGCAAATTATTTCGGTTATTTTGACTTGGAGGACATCATGAGGGATAATATATATACAGTATATAATTTATAAATCACACACAGCCCATGCTTTTAACTGTACAATGAGTGGAATAAAAAGGTGAAGGTCTTACCATGGCTCCTCTGTAATAGGCTGTTGTGATGGTTCTGAACCTTTCCTGGCCTGCTGTGTCCCTGGGAGAGCAGAATACCAACATGAGTCTGGTTTATGCTGGGACTTTCTTGTTTATGTCTCAAGTGAACACTTGAGACATAAACCACACAACGTCACAACGATTCCATTTTTGCATCTAGTTTTGACATGGCTTTCTGAATGTTTTGATATTGCCTTTGGTTGAGCTAAAACAGGTGTTTGAAACACATTTAATTAAATACAGATACTTTTCATGAGCTGGGTGTGGGTAGAATAACTATTGTGTTATGTCATTTCGCAAGACCAAATGGAGTCTCTTCAAAGATAACTTGAAATGTGAGGATAAAGTGATTTTACACCCCAAACCTCCATTGGAACTGCTTAGAAAGCAACAAAAATAAATAATACATAACTAATAAATGACATGAAATATCCATGTAAATGTACATTAACTAAAACTCCTAAACTCCTACTGATTATTGTTCGACTGACTACACTGTATGTGTTTGACTAACAAACACACTGCAGAGGCAGCATGGATAATAAAATTAGCATGGATGAGAAATTAAACCTGAGAGACCAGTAGCATGATTAAACATCTTTCAACAAACATCAAGCTTTAAAAGATGTTGGTAGTTATATTGAGTAGCCTAGATACTTGCATCTCATGATCCTTAGATCCGAGTTAAAAAGCCAAGTACTTTACAAACCCCTACCAGATCTGAAGCTTAATTTTCTTCCCGTCCAATTCTATGGTCCTGATCTTGAAGTCAATTCCTGAAACAGAGACAACAGACTGTATCACTGCTGCTCATAAACCAAGGTATTGTCAGTTGGCATGGAAGGAAACCATGGTACAAGCAAGGAACTGGGGTCAGGTCAGGATTCTATTGGCTTGAATCGGGCAGCTGATGTATCGTATAACAACACACACACATATCAGTTACACTGTAGCTGGAAAGGCACTGACCATAACATATACACAAACAGGCAGTACATGTGTAGACACACTCTCTCTAGGTTGTTAATAATAATCATATTTTATGCTAGCCTACATTACAGATGTCTCATTTTCTACTGTCCATCTTGCTTTTAATTTGTTAACAGTTAGAGAAAATTAAACACATTTTGCCTTTGCTTATTTTATACATTTTTCAAATATGTTATAAGTTATGACAAAGCCCCAACATTGATGGGAAAATATGGCAAACAGCTGACTGCAGCTGAAAAATTAATACATACTACACCTATACACTTAAGAATGAATGAGCCTTCTGAGAAAAAGATAGGAAGAGCATGATACCAGAATCCACCAATGGTGAATGCTTGGTGTCTGCTTGATGGATTTTACATGGGATAAAATGAACAACACCCACAGCCAGTGACAAGCCAATCAGAGCACAGAGAAAATAGCTGTCATGCCCTGTGATGGCATCAACATTTAATTGAATAATATATTGAAATGAATTTGCATGAGTAAGTGTTCAAGGAAAATGTTTAGAGGTTTGTTTTGTAATTTTGGTCCATTAATGGGAAATTGGCTTATATTGGGCAACATAGATGTTTTGGGCTGCAGTAGCCTACCAGCAGTGGTGACCATACCAGTCAGGAAGCAAGCATCACTTCCTGTCAAGCATCACTTGTCACGTTGCTTTGATAAAACAGCTCAGAAATCGGTTGTGTGATTTGCCGAGTCATTTTGGATGGAAGAAATTGCAATTAATATTCAGCATTAGCAATACCAAGGAAATAGTTATGAATGATGAACAAATTATATAAATCAATAATAGTGTGACCCTATAAAAACACCCCACAACCCCACACAAGTTTGGTATTTTTTTTAACCCTCTTTGCTAAGAATTATGTGTGGAGTAAATAAAGAACAGTCAGGTAACATGAATATTATGCTTCAGCCCTAATACAGAAGCAGCCTAAAGAAAGCACCAATATAGGGTGCTGACCTCATCAGGGGAAACTAGATAGGCCAGTGTTAGCTCCTGTTAGCGCTAGCACGCTGTACCTGTAAGGCCTAGTATGTCGGAAATCAAACCGTATCAATCAAACTGTATGGTCTGTCAGACTTGGTGGGTGTTTTCTTGTATATTTCTTGTTGTATATTTAATTTCCGTATTCAATTCTATCATATTGAAGATATCCAATGACTTAATGAATAAAATAACTGGCAGTAGAAACATGCTAGCCTTCATCTCTGCCGGCTCTCTAACCCAAACACAAGTATATAAAGAAAATTAATGAGCCAATTTCTGCCTTGGATAATGAAGAGGGTTCGATTTTTTGCATTCAATGAGCTATGGAAAATGTTGTCATAAGCTGTGCACACTTGTGTTTCAGCTGTTGTTGCACATTAACCTGCGGTTTTGCCATTAAATCTTAATGGGGCACCATGCTGAGCTTTGATGCTGACTGACTACATAGAGACTAAAGAAGCCCAATGAAAGGAAAACATGACATCACAGCTTCATGAAAACACTCTAACAACGGCAATTCCTGTTGAACAAAAACTGTAACTGTCTGACAACAAAACTGATCATCATAATGATCAATCAATATTGTATGTCTTCAATAAAATTCTGTTATTTGTGTTTGTTCTGTCCTCTCTGGCATACCATGTGGGTAGGGGCTATAGGCGACACATTCAGTATAGCCCAAGTACTAGAGAATGTGGAATAATTCCTGTAATTCTCACTGTGTAGTTTCTTTATGTCTTTATTTTCTAAAGCAGCATGCTAAAGCCAGATAATTAGGTTAACACTGCCCATAATTCTGGATTTTGCTATGCTGTGTTAAAAGAAAGTTATGATATGATATGATTTCCAATACAATATTTGTAACATTTGCATTATCTTAATGGCCTGTATTGGAAAAAGGGGCATGATGGTTATAATTGTGCAGCTTCCTCTGTCATTTCCTGTTTAACTTTGAGCTCATTGAGAGTGGAATGTTAACCTACACTAGACATTAAACCGTGCTTACTGAAAGTACAGAGAAGGCCAGATAGACACATGAGATCTAATCAAAAGATCCTCCACCACCTCATTCGCCATTGCTGACATGCCTTTTAACATTGAACCTACTGTAGTCATGTTCTGGAGCCATCAGTAAGAATGCTAGATGTGAATATGAGGTGGAACTGTGTGAAATAATTACAGCTTTAAATGTCTATTGGTTATTAAACATTATATCCCACAGTTTACCATTGTGTTATTACCATTTAACTATAGACTCATTGCTTTGATCTCAAAATGCATTCTCAGTAGCATTTTACTTCCTCTTTGACCACACACACTCAGCTAAAGTGCTGGCATTCAAAACACCTTGCTTGAACACTGCTTTCGATTCTCACTAAATGGTTTTAAGCAACTCATGGCGTGGTCTACAATATGTCCTATTGGAATTAGGCCACAGGCAGCTGTGCAGCAGCAGACACTCCTCTCTGCTCCTCTCTTTCCGTTCTCCTTCACCCCTCCACCGCTCTCCCCCTCGACAGGAAGTGAAACCTTGCTGCTGCCCGTCGCTACGGAAACACGCAGCACAGCAGTGGCGCCCGAGGTCATCGACCTTCTCTCCTCCATCCTCTGACAGACGGAGAGACAGCAAGACAGACGGATATTCAGGAGAACAGAAAGACATGCACAGAGCAAGAGGCGGGCAACAAACAGGCAGGCAGGGCAGACAGGAAGGCAGAGAAGACACTAGTAGCCACTCAACCCCAGATGAATACGGTAAGGCAGCACACAGTAACACTATGGATATTTATTCAGGAGTAGATTATAGGCACACAGGCCCTGGTTACACACAGCAACAAATACAATACTGCAGATACAGTGGGAATGACACACACTCATCAACACAGCACACAACAGCTGGTCAGCTGACTCTCACAAGACGGCGGGGGGACTTGGGACAGTGCGGTCTCTGTCAGACCGGATCAGTGGAGGATTGTGGGAGCTCATTTAAAAGTCAGCCACATTCACTTCTCATTCAGCATCACTGGGTTGTTCTGTGTGTCCACAGCAGAGGTGTGAAGGCTGACCTCTCACACTGCAGAGGCCTGAGAGTGCCTTGCTACAAAGGGAATGGAACACCTAACCCTGGCAGCATTATTGTTACTGCCATGCTTTAACCATTGAGCTCCATGGGACCACAACACAAAAAGAAAAACCTGAATCTGTTGTATTTCTGTGGTGGCAGACAGAAAAAGACACAGCATGAGATGCACCTAAACAAAGACAGACTGAAACCAGACAGGAGCAGACAGGAGCACATCGCATGACAGATTTGTCTGCTGTGTGCGCACGCATGTGTGTATGTGTGCGTAGTTGGCCGTAGGAGAGGTAATTAGCGCTACTTCCCGCTGCAGGCTGAACACTGTGAAAGAATATGACGGTTCACACTTCCTGTTGTCATCAGAAAGTCTGAAGAGCGATGACACACAAGACACAAAAATTCACTAACCCTGCCTGCGCACTCTGAATCACAGGAAAGACACTGTGCCTGCGTGTGTGTCTATGAAAGGGCACACTCTGAAAAGTGTGTGTGTAGTGGGAATGAAAATGGGACTCTGGATGTTTGGGCTTGATTTTTTGTTTTCCCTGGTGCTTCTTTGTGATTGGAGGGTTGGGGTGATGGGTATTACATAGGGTGGTATTATAACTTTTTATTTATTTATTTTTTAATTGTTTTTAATGATTTTGTAGTGTGAATCACTTTGTGTTACATGTATTTGTATGAAAAGTGCTATATAAATAAAGATATATTGATTTGATTGATTGTAGCATACCTTTGACCAGTAATATGTGCTTCGGAGTAGAAGGCATTCCTGTCCTTTACAAATGTTCCCAACATACTGTAGACTACACAATATGAAGCATCTATCCAGGTTTGCTCGAATAAACTGTGAACTATTACTTAAGAGTCGAATTAAAAACTGAAGCAGGTTTATTAAATATCCATACATAAAACATCAAATTCAAATTCAAATTCAACTTAAGTTGTCCCATCCAGTTTGAACAGAAACTTGCATGCATGCAAGCACTTACCGGCTGAATGCTGATTTATGTAATGGTGTGAAGGTTTAATATCACAGGCCTAACCTAAAATCAAACTTTTGACAATATGGCAGCAATGGCAGTGTTATTTTATTTTTATTTTTTTGGTCTCTATTGTATGGTCTTTGTCATATTCTGATCCTTATCAGGACAATATTATAATTAATATGGTAATCATATTTTAATTTATGGAAATGTTTCAGGGCAGATTAGACTACTGCAATAATAATTCGACGTTACATTTACAGGGCCTACAGAATATCTGCACGACTTCATACTGACCACGTCTGCCTACACCTAAAGAGACAAAGGGGGAATTTATGTGATAGTAGATGTTCATACAGTAGGCCTCGTGTGACATCAGTAGGCTATAGAAAGTGAAAGTTATAAATAGGAAGTTCTTTACAAAAGTCTGTAACGGTGAAAAGTGGCTATGATAGATTGACATCCTGTTCTCATTTATAACACAAACCACTATAAGTGCAAGTTATATCGTAATCAAGTCTGATTTTAAATAATCTAGCACGATGAACAGTAGAGTCTATTGGTCTCATTTCATCTGTAATGTAACTAAACAATAGTAAGGCTACTTAATACTTAAGAATAATTTGAGTAAATATTCTTGTATATTAATAGCATGGCTTGTTCTACGTGTATTAAATAATTGAAGGCCAATTCCTAATAAATAATGGATAATCTTTGATATCTTCAGATAGCCTACTTGTTTATTTCACATAAAATCCCATTAATTATAGGCCTACGTATATATGGTTACATTCCAGAGCTACATTTAAAGGCGCTAGGTGCTGTAACAACAGCTTCATTACTTAAGTACATCATTTTCCTTTCTTCAAAGGTATAGAAGACAATGCTTCCACATTTAAGCACCACTGTATTTGATGGGTGTGCTGAAACATCTGGAAAACATGATCTGAACAGAATACACCCTACAATGGTACAACCACATCTGTATAGTAGGCTGTACAGTCGCTAAACTGACCATCTAGGCATCTTCATTTCAGTTTCATTTTTCAATTCAGATACAATACTATGAATGTATTTAACTGACAATCAGTCTATAATTCATAACACTTAACACGAGCCTTACGAAATATAGAAATCACATGGTGTTTACGGTCTACATACGGAGCAGACAGTCCAAAACTCACCTATTGTTGATATGAATGTTGTGTTGAACGCATCTTCGCTGAACCTAAATAGCAAACAAGTCTTTCCGACGCCACTGTCACCGATTAAGAGCAATTTAAAAAGATAGTCATAGGTTTTCGCCATCTCCACCCCGCTGTTTGGTTGTTCTGCTAGAATGGCCAACCTCCCCAGATACCAGAGCCTCTGGGTAGTGGATACTGTAACTGTACCGCTAGGAGACAGGGGGCGGAGCCCAAAGACGTCAGCTGGAAGAAGGCGAGGCACTGGTGCTTCTTTATACCGGGTTGCCAGGTTAGACATACTTGCCCTGCACTGAACGTTTAACATTAATGGTTGTGGTTATCTCCATAAAACTATAAGAACGGGTTTTCACGTTTAACACATTTATTTAATCAACGTCAAGTTCATGTTGAGGAGAAACAAATAAATCACAGATATCACACAGACTTACTGATAGCATGTTATTTTTAATAGAATTTTAAAACCAACGAGACGCCGTAACAAACCGCACGAGAAATAATAAATAAGTGACCCATAAGCAGATACATTGATTCACCGTTAAAAAATAGCAAATACCCCAACAAGACAACATGCAAAGTGGAATTGTAATGAAAGGGTACCATTTAGCAAGTTACACCCCATTTGGTAATGAATGTGATTTAAATTGTGCGTATATTTACTGTGACATTCTGCTTGTTAAAAACCTTGTGGATAGTCTTCATCCACAAGTTGCAATTCAACTTTCACTCATGACAACATACAACTTTAATGAACTACAGTACAGTGGTAACAATTGTAGATATCATCTATTGTCCACAAGTACTGCAGACAATTTTCTTCCTTGAAAATTATAATAGAAAGACATCAGTATATTATACTGCAACACACACTTTCAACCTGAGTTACCAGACTATTATCTGTAACATATGGCTGAAAACAGTAAAATGTTATTCCCCACAATTCCTCTTATACAGTAGAGCTAAGGCGCAGCAGTGGTTTAGCAGGCATGCAGTAAAGAATGGGACTTCTCCATCTAGTAGGTCTTAGTCCATGTCTTGTACTCTGCGGCAGATATCAGCTGTAAACTCTGAACACTTGGAATTTCCACCAAGGTCCTTCGTCAAGACCTGGAAAACAGCAGTGTCAATTTATCAATTAGAGTTATTATGTTATCTATTATTAATGGACAATATGCATACTGTGCTGCAAGATTTGCAATTCACCATAGAAGCTACACTTGACAATATCCAAGACTTTATAGAGTGGAGGTATTCAACAAGTGCCTGTGACCCCTAAGGGGCACCTTGGAGTTACTGCAGCGGGTCAGTATTTTTTGAAGAACGTTTCTCTAAAATCCACATGAATATACAAGCTATAAATTATAATAGGCTATAAATTGTAAATTTTAACATTAGAATTGTATACAGTGCACCAATGTAAAGTACTTTGATATAGGCTGCCCTACACATTATTGTTGACCCAGTTTAATAAGCAACACTATCTTATATGATATGTGATAGTGGTCGTCTCAGCAGTGTTTCTATCAGCCAAGGGGTCCTTGGCCTGAAAAACTTTGAAGACCTCTGCCTTATGACGCTTTTCCATTGCATAGTTCCAGGTCAACTTGACTGTACTCGTGTCGCCTTTTTTGATTTTCCATTGGGTAAAAGTTTGATCGTGCCTGGCACGTTTTTTAGTACCTGCTCTGTTGAGGTTCCAAGCAAGCTGCTGCGATATCAAAATATGATGTGAAAACATTACCATCGATCTAACACAGAGTGGATCAAACTGTGCCGTCGCTATAGTGACCAGCTACTGAGTGGGTACTATCTGCAGTGGAAAACTAAGCAAGTAGCTGAAGCAAACAAAGCAAGTAGCTGAAGCTGAAACACGTAGAGTCTACCTGATACCATGCAGTGAAAAAGTGCTTATTAGAACCTTAGATGTACAAATGTACCTACACATCTAAGCCTTCAAAAATTACTTTGTTTACATCTACACCAATACGATTTAGTCCCCTAGCCAACATGTAGAACTTTTACTATGTTTATGCCTTGCATCCATGCTACTCAGAAGTTGTCGAGCTCCATCCATCCATGCTCAACCGCTTATCTGTAGAACTCCTAAAACAGAAATGCTGCTGGCGCCGTTACAGTTTTAAAACTGAGGGGCTGCGTTGTAGTCTGGACGGGCAGAAATGGATGACACAAACACGCACGTTCGCTTCTTGATTGGGTCTTCAGTCCCTGATTCGGAACACTCGTATCACGTGATAACGTCCCGGAAGAAAACAAATGGGAGGCAACCAACAACATTTATCTGGAGAATCAGTGGTGAAAGCAACATGGAGAATGAATTACAAGCATTGTTGATAATGTTGTCTTCGCTAGCAGCTGTTGTACATTTACATTCTATGTTTATAATGCTCCAACTGCCTACATGCACAGGAGGCAGTCACTTACTGTTTATACTGTGCTGGTTTCACACACACGCTTCTGATCTGAGAGCTTCTGAGCAAAAACTGAACTGACTTGGATGTTGAGTTGAAATATCTTCTATTTTGATAATGTTTCACCAGCATCTCTACTCAAGACTTAGATTAACATTTAACCCTCGTAATGTACTCGTAATATAGTACTTAGCCACACGGCGGCGCCATCTGATTGTGTATGATTTGTGTGTTTTTCAATTGTCATTGCTGAGTGTATTTATTTA
>JAODUG010041899.1:0-16957 GCA_027564795.1 Aphredoderus sayanus | reverse complement strand
TGTGTGTGTGTGTGTGTGTGTGTGTGTGTGTGTGTGTGTGCGTGTGTGTGCGTGTGCGTGTGTGTGTGTGTGTGTGTGTGTGCGTGCTTGACTGTGATGTACAGTATGTGCGTGCGTCAATGTGTGAACATAGATATTGCCAGTAGGTGGGAGGGCTTGCCTTTGTAATATGCATACTGAGCTATTTAATCTTCAGAGAAATTGTGTGTGTGGGCAGGTTACAGGTGGCTTGGTATGACATGACTATATCATCACCATCCCTAAGTCCACTTGTAACCCTAACACCACAACTGCCCCAAACCAGACAGATTACCAAAAAACTGCTTTTCAATGAACGCTAATGATTCTTGAGTTGAAACATTTATTGCCATTCTTGAGATTTTTGTTATGCTCACCCATCTATGTGAATTCCATGTTTGAAAAGAGGCCTAAAAACGGTACAGATATAGAGAAAATAGAGAAACAATTAGGTGCTCTGGGAAATGGAACAGGGGTTTCTTCTTCCCATATACACATAATGTGAAGCATCTACACTATCAAATTTATAATCTGCATGCATATGGACGGTGTCTGCTTGGCAGGAACATGAAACAAAGTTCTGTATAATTCTGAAGATGAGATGTTAGTTTGGTTTCTTGGAGAGACATGCAGTTCTGAATGCAAACTAGTCTTTTCTGCTTACGGTATTTTTTTTCCTGTCCACCTTTCTCTGTAATTTACTTTCTTTATTCCTCTTTATATCACCTTTTGTTCTTCAGATAAATCCAATACTCTAATGTCTTAGTGGATGTGTGAGAAATAGAGAGGATGCAGGGATGGAGCTTCATGAATTTAATCACAAATGAAGCGCGGCAAGATTTTGCGTGCGTGTGTGCGCACATGTGAGAGAGTTAGTAAGTGTCATTTTTTGCATCTGTGTAGCGTCTGCAGATTTACAGTGTGTGTTTGTGTGTCGACATCTGTAAATGCTCGTGTGCCACCTCTGCACTCCAGCACTGTGCTGTGGCAGATACAAATGTTTCTGGCAGGTGTTTCTTTTCACTAAGTGGTAGCATTAGCTATCAGTTAGTGGAAGCCACATGGCCACGTAAGTCGCATGTAACTCATTACAAGGTCCATTAGCAAGCCACTGCACAAGCCACTGCACTATCTGTTGAATTTGCTTTCCCCTAATTGCACAGCCATTTATACAGACAGTGTGATCGGAGCTTGTTGATGGAATATGCACCCAATCCATAAAAAAAAAAAATCACAAACTGAGTTTTTACTTGGAACAGTTTTCAAGTTGAAATCTATTTCACCCCTGTCTCAATTCCATTGTAGGGCTATTGAAATTTAAATGGAGAGATTGTGAAGGACATCACAGCGCAAGTTGAATTACTGCATATATTTTCCCTTTACCTATACCTTTTTGTTTAGCATGCAGTCTCTCATTGCAACTCCCAAATCATACCTATTGCAGCTCTACACTGTCTGTTTTGGCAGCATTATGCCAGTTGCTAGGTTGTATATGCTGATGTAAACTTTGAGTGTGGCAATGAGTCTCCATCTAAACATCAGCCTGCTCCAGTGAAGCTGACCAATGAAAGAGTGGAGATTTATAGTTAAACGTGAGAAAAACCCCTCATCTCTGCCGTGGGATGTTAGCTCATGTATGGGTTGTAACTGGGTTGTAATACTGGTAGCAAGGGTGCAATGGATCCACATTACTTTGTCTATGAAAACTCTCTACTGTATGCCTGGACTGCATGGGATATAGATAATAATTAGATAATCAGGCAGTGTGGTATTCATCACTCTTAAGTACAGAATTGTATCATAAATCTAGTTATAGTTGTTTTTTCTTGCTCTAGTGGTATTGGGACCCACTTTACCCACAGGCAGATTACCCACAGGCAATCTGTGTTTCTCTTCTCATACCATCTCACTCATTTCCCCTCAATAGTCTGTTAGTCACATCCCCTCACATTGATCAAGTTGTGTATAGCACCTAGTGCATAATTTTCTTTTCAAATCATATGAACTGTTATTCTGAGGATGGGGAAACTTTCAACAGTAGACCTATTTGCACATGCTGTATCTACTGTCAGGGAAATGGGTTCAACTAGACTTTTATCTTTCATTCAATCTGCACACCAGTGCCTTTGATAGCTTGACTGGGCAAATGGGAGCAGATCGCACTTAAAGCACACAGGGCACCAGGAAGAGCTTTGAAATGCATTGGAGTGACTCCACTTCCCGTTTGTCCTCTCAGCTCTCCATTAGTTCATGACGAGTTGCACTCCCAACTTCAGTAGCAGGCACCAAGATCCTATTATACACTGCCGCTTGTGATAATTGCCAATACCCAGCAGTAATAGTGTGTAGGAAATAGGTGTGTGTGCGTGTGTGCGTGTGTGTGTGTGTGTGCGTGTGCGTGTGCGTGTGTACTTTTGTTAGTAGACTAAATGATATGGCAGTTTCAGGCAAGCGACCCACAATGACAGACTGAGTATTTGCAATGATTAAGGTGATGATGTAAAATCATGTCGAAAAATCTTATTGAACGGTCCTGCTTTGTGAGCTTTGGCTTTCCCATTCTAAAGTACTTCCCTCTACCGGTATGTTCTTATGTATTTGTCCGTCAACAAAAGATATGAACATCCCTACATTAAGGGGCCAACTAGTCTGAGCCATGGACTCTGCAGGACAAATTACACCAGTGCACTGAAGCATTCCTTTTTTGCATGCATCTATACCAAAGTCAATGTGCAGTTCAATATGTCTACACTGAGAATCAGTTGATTATATTGTCATCTAGTTTTTTTTATATATAGGTGTGATGTATTTAAATGAGCTTCAAAACAGTGTGTGTTGCTGATATAGAGGTATCTCATGAGGGAGGATCCCATACTAGACAAAGCAATCTCCCTGACAAATTAACTTTCATAGGGAAAGTGAATCAGTAGTTTAAATCTCTGGGTTATTTTCAGAGAGGAGCTATCAGTAGGGAAAATATTCCTTCATCTGACTGAGATGGTGTGTGAATCACCTGTGGTGGACCATTTGATTCTTCTTTTCAGCTAATGAATGTGACTATGGTTGCCCCTCTTTCGCTCTGCTTTGCATTTATGCCATGATCTCAATGAGAACCAAATCAGATACATGTATGTACTGTAGTTATCACCTCCTCAACTAAAGTCCTTCATAGTTAGACTTGAGATGCCATTATGTGACCATAAAGATTATGGGCATTACCACAGTGAAATTTGAAAAAGGTAATTACTAACCTTTTTTCATCCGCAACCTACTGTACAGCTGTACCTACAGTACAGCTCTCTTAATTGATGTTGTTTAACAGCATGGTTTAACAGCATGCTAAATATACAAACATATCCATTATCTTTGCTCAGTTACAGCAGAGGCAGGAGCAGTATCAGACTATTGAATACAAAAGTTGGCAATATAGACCTTTAGCACCTTCACCCTAATTTGCAATTAGTGTGAGTAAACCATTGGTCCAATTAAACTCTGCAATGCTGGGAGATATTAAGAATACCATCGTGACCCACACCCCATTCCACGTAACATTAGCATGGTTACTTATGGATCTACAGTATAGGGGATGCACTCATCAACAGAGATCCAGAGCATGTGATATCTGATCAGGATGGGGTACATCTAGAGAGGCATATAATGACATTGTCACCGATTCACACTAAGGCCAAAATAAGATGACATCCAATCCTATAGGAACGGTGGGGATGGTAAACATAAATATGCGCACATTTGCATACATTTCCAAAAGAGAAATCTGAACATTGGATAAAGCTAGGTAAAAACGTCTTATTTCAATTTATTGACTTATTGCAGCCAAAGGTTTATACAGAGGGAATTTTGGATATCTCTTCATTATTCCATAAATCATAAAATACTGTCAACTGCTATAAAAACACACTTTTTAACAGGTTTTTAGCAACAAACTGTTATATAAATCAGGCTATGAATAATATTTAAAAAAAAACCTTCTGTATAAACCTTCAGAATATTGATAAGAATAAAACTGGAAAGTTTGGTGTATGGAAGTGGTACCAAAATGGAGATTTCTGGCTCAGAGTACATGAAAATACTCATTTTGAGAAAATGGCCTTTAATGATATATTGTAAAATTTCAGTTTATTTTTATATGAAACCACTATTTATACACATTATCTAATACATTCAGAAGTAACAACAGAACTCAACATCTAAAAACACATAACAAAACTAATAACTGAATAACTAACACACCATGTGTAGAGTATGACTTTCATCTGAACAGAAACATACACATTTACATGCGCGAGCGCACATGCACACACGCAGCCAGCCTAGTTTATTGCATGTCCGTCCTGCAAAATACTGCCTATAGTTACTCATTCCTACAGCCTACATGTCCATGCCTACTGCATATGTAGATCCCTCGTCCATTTCCTACTGATATTTGACTGTTTTTAGCTGTGTATATACATGAATTATCAGCCACTGCTGATAACCCCTGGTAAACAAACACTCCTCCTGCAAATGATAGCGTATGCGTCAATGCAATTCGTAATAGCATTTCTTCAACAACTTCATTTACTTGTTTCGTTGCTTGCAAGTGAGAACTGTTGTCGAACATTTGGCCGCGCAAAAATAAACAAGGAAGTGTCATATCACGTCACGTGATGCATCTGAGCGAATCACGTTCTCAGAAACGCTAGTCAATGAGATCTCGTATTTTGGTCGAACCCACCTTTGCTGCTTTCACGATTGGTTTCCGATACAAAGGAAAATACCATATTTGGATCAGTTGAGTTTATACAGGAGAACGAGAGCTATTCGATATCTGTGATGACCGTTAATATACAGAGAAAACGGTTGCGGTACTATATATTGCGTGAAAGTGACAACTTTTTATGGATTTTAGGAGAAATCTACAGACACAAATAGACAAATGGTAGTAAAATAAACACCTAAAGGTGCATTTTGGACGTTTTCTTTACAATACTCTGAAAGAAGACAAGTTAAAGAAGCAAAATAACCAAAAATCTCAAAATTGACCAATGCAGAAAAAAATAGTTTTTGCCTGCCTTGTCGCGCCTTACACTGAATCTGTGTGTATGTGCAATTGTGTTGTAAATCGTATATTAAAAGATGGGGACAAATCCTCTATTGTACTTGAGCTGAGCTTCATAAGGCAAGAGAAAGCCTATGTTTATGTGAAAGTAGACGACCTGCCTTGCAGGCCCAATCCCTTAAAGCATAAATGAGAGGAAAACGACAGCTTACTGTGCCTTTCAAACGTTGGAGAGCATGACAGTTCTTTTCCGACACTACCAATACAGCTGTCTGAATGCCAGCCAGCTCTCCAACTTCAATTAATAGTCTGCCCATTATGCTGATGTTTGACTCACCACACCACATGCTACACATCTCTCTCAATCCACACCACTTCACTTCCTCAGCCACTTGACAGTAGAATGGTGCTGCTAGGGTCATTTGTTCACACTACAGCCATGGCTCAGCTAATAAACTGTCAAAAGTCAGTGAGATGGGCCTCTGCAAAAGCAGTAATGTCATATGCTTTAATTCTTTTGATTATAAATTATTGTACTTGATTAGTGTATTCAGTATAATAACCCTACGCTGTAGTAAGTGTGAATTGCAGAAGTACAGTAATTCAATACATTTAAAAACAGAATTCACACAAATCAGTGTGTTGTCAACACAATAAAAATATGACCTTTCCCCAAATAAAGGTGAAAATAAAGCTGTATTTCGGCAAGTACCTGTTCTCAAGGTATTGTACTGTAGCAGATACTGTATAAAACATCCCCCATAGAGGAGCTACAAGAGTTCACTCTCATCCTTTTATCCTCTCCTTTACCCTCCCCTCTCAGCAGACACCCTCATCCTTTTTAATTAAAAATCTGTCTTATCTGATCACTTCTGTTCAGTCCAGGAGTGGAGTAGAATAACCGAGAGAGCAAGATAAAAAAAAGCATAATATCTGTCACAAAGAAAAATGAAAAGCACAGAAGGAGGGGAAGGTCTGTCAAGATGACCAAAGTCATTTTGACCACAATGGTTTTGTCTGTCGGAAGAGAAGACAAAGAGGCTTGTTTTTCAGATGTCTTTGTTTGGCTCCTGGAGCTTCTTGCCAGGAGAAATGTTTGGACCTTCCCAGAGTGACAAATGATATCCGCCCTTATTGCATCACCACACCTGCAGCAATTAAATCACAAGAGCCTGGTAAATCTAGATTTTGATAGTCAGAATTGTGCCACCAGCTTTTTCAGATGTCATTGGCAATTTTTCCTTAACCCTTTTGTTGTCCTCAGGTTTCAAACGCATTACCCTGTTATGCCAGAAGATGGCGCCACCTGAGTGTGTCATATTGTATAGTTCTCTTTAGTGACAGTGCAGTATGTATTTCTTTATTTCTTAACGTATGTATTTTGTTTTTTCGTGCCTTTTAAGAATTATGTTGTCCTCGGGTTTCAAACACACTACCTTGTTGTGCCAGCAGTGAACATCATATGTCTGTATAAGCTGTTGAATTCGAATTGGCACCTTCTATCTGGCACAAGGAGGTAATGCGTGGGTCACTGACCCAGAGGACAACAGGAGGGTTAAGGGTGCTGTACTGTATGTACTGTAGGATTTAAGATTTAAGAAATATAGAATATGTTTAGTGTAGAAATGCCATAGACATCCTTCAGCTATCAGTGAGTGAAATGCTCAGTGAGAATATATGTTCTGGTTGAAGAATTCTGACCAATCAGGGCCACTATTCCCTGATTAGATCTGTACCTGAATCTGTATCATATGAATGCACACACGGTTACAAACGGTTTGACAATGACACTTCACAATGGCAGACCAATGGGGCAAAAGGAAGGGAGCAGAAAAGGAGGGGTTCAGTTATTCGGTGTTGTAAAGAATCATACTCTTTTGACGAACCCAACGCACTACCTTTTTTTGCCAGATAGAAGGTGCAAATTCTAATTCTACTGCTTACACAGATATATGATGTGCACTGCTGGCACCTATGGGTACAACAAGGTGTGCGTTTGAAACCCGAGGACAACAGGAGGGTTGTCTTTCAAATCTTACCTATCAGCTTTAATACAAATTAGTGTATTTATTTGGCCACTAGGGGGCAGAGTGGCACAATATTATTTGGTTTGTTGCATGACTGTCTAACCATTACACTCAGTTACATAAAAAATGCTGTTGTGGGTCTGCTGAAAGTAGTCCCTCTTAAATGAGGTATTTCATAGTGAGGTCATCCACTAGCGTTGTAAGGTGTACAGTATTGGCTGTTGAATTTACTACAGTACAAAATCCTGGCACATGGAATCTGCTGACAGGGCAGAGGCATCTTTTTATGCTGGCCCTTTGCTATGACCACACCAGGTTGAATGATAAGATAGCTTGCTCTTCCTCAACTCCTTATTAACTATTAGGTTATGTCTACACTGCCCCATCCCAATGGATTGTGAGGGCATCATATTCCTATTCACACATAATTTTACCCGATCTACAGTATTCTAGTCTACATCACAGATACTTTGTCTGAAATTCCAAGTTACAGAAAACATTTGGTTCAGGTTAAGTTTGTGCTAAATAAACTGTGTGGCAACTTCCCTCTACAGGTTCAACATTCTGGGCTATTGCAATTTAAACCAGCTATTGGCTGATTCAAAATAAGTGAAAGACCAGGTTAAGCCATCAAGTACAGTACCACCACTGTGCCTCTCTGCTAGAGCAAGTCATCCTACACAGTATATAATGTAGACACCTGTTGCGGATCTGGTCATAGCAATACGGACCATTGCTGCTCCCATGAGACATTTATCTTTAATCTACCTCCTCACTGCTGTTGCTGATAATTAATGTATCTCTCTCTTTCTCTCTCTCTCTCTCTCTCTCTCTCTCTCTCTTTCTCTCTCTCTCTCTTTCTCTCTCTCTCTCTCTCTCTCTCTCTCTCTCTCTCTCTCTCTCTCTCTCTCTCTCTCTCTCTCTCTCTATCTCTCTATCTCTCTCTCTCTCTCTCTCACCACAAAGGTGTTGCCAAGCATACTGCAGAAGCATTGCTGTATCTTGCCAGACCGGAACACAGGTAAGGACAGAACAAATGTCTCCCCTCAACCACACACAGCAGTCGCACAGACAAAGCACCGTGTTCCAGATAGCGGGCAGGAGCGATGCTGAGGGGGCATCACATGCGTCTGTGTCTGCTTGCTTGTGTGCCACAGTAGTTTAGGCATGGTCTTACAGCTATGTGTCATGACCTGTCTTTGTTTGAATACTTTTGATTATATTATATAATCCATAGTATTGGGGAAGCGCTGTGAAGCTCCCCATGAGGCAGGGTTGTAAAGGGCTTGGTGTGGGGGGGTTTCTGCCTCCTGTGATGTTGACAGGCTTCTCCACGTCGTTTCAGGTGTGAAGAGGTGGCTGATGAAATTGAAGAGCAGGGAGATATACTCAGGTACCTCTCTCTCTATCTCTCTCCATTTGCTGCTCCCAGTGTTCGCTGTTACTGTTGGAAAGGCAGCCTCTGTAATATTGGTTTGCAATGAGACTGCATGCAGACTCTCGATGCCATCCATCCCCCTGACTGAAGCCCGCCAGCACTGCTCTGATTGGCTATGCCTTGGTTTTCTCATATGTCCAACTGACAAGTGTTTCATCTCATAAACTACTGCCTGCTGCTAAAACTTCACTTACACGGCACATTCGACAGGCAGTGAATATAATTGCATCTTCTGGATCCTCGCGACTCTCAGGCACACGGTGGGGGGTGGGGGGGCAAAGGGAGAAAAACAAGGGCGCCACAACCTTGAGGCATAAGAGAGAGACCGCGCAACATGTAATGAGTTTGAGCTTTTGGGAACTCTCATTTATAACTGGTTACTGCGAAGCACCTTACAGCATGAAATTGATGTTTGATGGGCCGTGCTGGCCAGATTATCTGCGCTTGGACAGAGCTGGTCACTGAGGAAATAGATAAATAAATGGTTTTATCTCCATTTTTAGCATCAGAGTTAGTAAAGTCAAACTTCACATTATGATCTACAGTACCCTGTTTGCTATTGTGATGCATACCTTTGCGCTGGTACAGAATGCATGTTAGAGCAGCATTTGCTGAACAAATCTGCTTTATCCAATCTGCTAGGGGATTTACTTACATGGAACTGTGTAGGAGCCTCTTCATTCTTGTTTGGTCTCATTTGAATAGGAACTTTCTTAGATGAGTCGTACTGCCATCTTTTGTTTAGCTGCCCATGCAGCTTATAAATATGGAAGACCCAGGGGACACTTTCAGATACACACACAGTAGGTTTTAGGGCAGAGGGTCACCTACTAAAACAAAGAGCTTATAAATATGGATGCATACAGTATGTTTTGAAACAACATGTGGCGAACTGCCTTCCTGGAATATTTGGGAGATAGTTTTACTCTTACTCTCTCTGTGTGTGAGTGTGTGTGTGTGTGTGTGTGTGTGTGTGTGTGTTTGCATGCGTGCCTGTGTGCGCGCGTGCATGCCTTCCTGCTTGGATGTGCGTTACTTTGGACTTGTTTGTGAGTTTAGGTTTGTTTGTTTGCTTGTGTTTGTTAAAGTGCTTGTGATTTTGCTACTGTATGTGAATATAGAGGGAACAGCAACATCGGCCTGACTGCACTTACAAATTCCATTTTATTGAAGAAGTTGCTCGGAAAATGTATAGCCCATATGCTGATGGATGGCACTGTCAAGAAGACACAGCGCTTTGAAGACACTTTGAAGACACTACTCAGCACTTTGTGTACCAACAACCCTAGCTGGTTCTGTAAAACGATTCAAGGCAACGTTGGCAGAGGACTATTCATCCGTGAGGTATGTCTTAAAGACAGATCGGCCACACTGCATTTGTTTGTGAACTTCAGTAAAGCAGCAGTTAATATTTCCCTGCTATTCCCAGTAAAACGCCATGCTGCCCAGAGCCATTTCTGTATACAATATCTGCCTCTTGGCATTCTGCTTCCATGACAGCAGAAATGTCATATTCATATGAGTTTAACACTGAGTTTAACTACTGAGTTGTAACACAACTATACAAATACATGACTTTTTAAAGTATTTAAAGGCTTTAATTCCGTTTTTACACAGTAAGGTGTTTGCAACGACAAATTGTCGTTACAGTATACGATTCTGGGAAAATATCTGAATTATGATAAAGGAAGTGAAATGAGAATTGATCGTCATTGTGGAAAAATACCATTGATGCAGTCTCATAAACATTATAAAGTGTGTGTGTGTGTGTGTGTGCGCGCGTGTGTGCGGGCCTGTGTGTAGTACCTGTACATGTTTGTACATGCCGGAATTCACCTTGCTAGATTTGAGTATGCGTATAATGAGTATTGGGCGCCCTCTTCTGGTTTGTAGCAGTCACTGAGCCATTCACCTGCCGCCTATCTCTCTCCTCACACTCTTCACATCTTCCTGCTTTTCCTCAGACTAGCCTCTGCATCTAATACCAGAGGGAAGAGTTTATAATCTCACACTTTGTCGGTTATCAGCTCCTTCTCCCATGTGTCCAGGAACCAGTTGGCTGATGAGCTCACGGCCTCGGTATGCCCACAGTTTAGGGTTTTGGACACTACTGCATACAGTTTGGACACTTGCATACATTTTGGACACTTCCTGTATTCAATATTTTATATTCTGATCTGTGTTTGGTGTCATCTACCTTGCTGGCATGAAGTATAACACTCATAAATGATCTAGCAAAAAGAACTAAACAATATATTGCATCGCACTTTGGAACTATATTGTTTGTCCTGGTTCAAATTATTACTGTTTTTGCCACAAAGCCCACTGCAGTCCTGTACTGTTACTGCCCCCCATGGGACAAATGGCTTACTGCCAGATTTGTATGAGCACCTGATGTGCCTTCCTCTGCATAGTCCACACTCAAATTTACATTCAAATACATTTCATGCCAGGTAACTGGCCGGTGCTTATGTGGATGCGATATGTTGTTAAACTGATTTATATAGATTTCTAAAAGTAGCAGTGGCAGTTGCTGTCATAGAAAATGATGAATAGAAATCATATATCTTTCTCACTGTACCTTACACCTCAATTGCTATGGAAACTATCTATAAATGATAAAGAAGGTTTTATGTTAACATAACATTACATTGACAACTGTCATTGTAATTTTGTCAACATATTTTGGAAAAACACACTTTACAGACATTACAAAATGACTAGATGAACTATATTAATAGAGTATTGGTATATTGTTATACTGTAAATATGTCCGTGGTCAGAAGACATCTCAAGACATGTAATGTTATTTGTTTGTTCAGCAAGAGGATGACATAATAGAATAGAATAAAGTCCCTCAGTGCATATTTCTTATTTCTCATCACAAAATATTGCAAAGCTTATAATGGGCGTCATGGAGCTGTAAAACAATCCCCTTCTCCAATTAGATGCCAGCGTACATCAGCAGTGTTCTCTGGCCCTCTACCCTCACGCAATATCAGCAATTTGCTGTAGGTTCACACAGTGGAGGGAAGAGAGAAAGCCATATACAGTAACATGCAGTCAAGAGACACTCAAGACCTGAAACCTGGATGAAGCGGAAGAATGAGGCCGCGCGTGGAACAGTGGGAGCAAGGGAACTGACAGGAGCAGATTGGAGGAACACTCGGAAGAGAGCGATAATGGAGGCAGGCGAGAGATGAGGCAGTGAATGGACAGGAGACAAAACTGTTCTCTTATTCTCTAAAGCAGGGCCTCCTCACCCTGTGGTGTCATCTCACCTTCCTTTTATCCTTAAAAAGGTTTTCATGGATTAGTGCTTATTGCTAAGTAGAATGTACGTAACCTATAGCCTATACCGTTTGCAATAAAATACTGACAGTGATTTGTGATTGTATTGATGCAAATTAGCACTATGTAAGTAAAACCTTCCTCAATTGCAAATGGGAAATTATAGATGACAGAACTTTTGTTCTGTTAGCCTTTTTGTAATTAGGTGCTATTGTCCATATTGTAGAAGCCTTCTTTACGCCATAAACTTTATTCGTAATGGGATACAAAGTGAAAGATGGCAGCAATAATGTCTCTTCACACAGTCTAAAATCAAGGCCTTACTGTGAACGGTGCTTTATCTCTGGTCCATGGTGTACAATGTGGATGAAATATAGTCAAATCAGATGTTGCCAGTGAAAGAATGGTGACGAGAACAAGACGATGCACCGTAAATGTGATGGAGTGTGCTGCCGCGGAAGGTTGTATATAATAATGTTTTGAAAGAAAGGGCTGGAGTCGTTTTCAAACCTGTCTAAAAATCAAATGTGAAATTTCCTCAGTGTCATTTAAAACATATTTGGCCTCAGGTGTGACACAATTTCTGGACTGTAACCAATCATATCTGACATACCCTTGTCAGATAGCCAATCAAGTCAGGGCATGTAAAAAGAATTCAGCTGGAACTTAAACAGAATGTTCTGCTCGAAGTGAGTAAATTCTGTTTTAAACTAGTTTTCACTGTATTCTTGCACATACTGTATTACTCCACACTGCCTGCAGTACGCCACACAGACGTGACGTTTTGCCAACAGCATCCAGGACTAGTTTTGACCCTAACTGGTTGTAACAGGGGTCCCCATCGCCACCGCCTTTAAGCGTATCAGCGAGAGATGCATCACCTGCCCAACGCACTGTGCTACTGTGCATCAGTGTAATGCCCCTCTCTGTAGCTGGCGTAGCTTCCTACGGGGACCGAGGCCCGTCTGTCTTCATGACTCACTGACTCCTGCCTGAGCACCCCCGCCCCCGCCCCCCGTGGTGAATCCCACTGACATGGGATTGAATCAGCAGCTGCTCTATTAACCCGAGTAATTAACGGACGAGCTGTCTGCATTCTCACCAGGTGCGTTCAGCCTTCTCCTGGCTGAATCTGGCCCGCGTGAAGTGGACACACATGCACACACCCACAATCATGTGCACTCTTCATACACAGGCACACGTGCATTGCAAACACAGGGACTTACATACAAACACACACACACACACACAATCTGTCCTCCAGTGCCCTCAATATCAATCTGTAGCAAAGCGAGACATCCGGAGAGAGTCTGTCTCACTCTGATAGTTCCCAGAGGCCCCTGGTGCCAAGCCAAGTGTGTATGCTCCTTATAGCCTCAGAGAGAGAGATAGAGCGAGAGAGAGAGGGAAAGAGAGGAAGAGAGAGAGTCTATAAGTACGTAGGATGGACTGCATGAGTGAGAGAGAGCAGAAGCGAGACAGACCACGATAAGGGGAGGAAAAACAAGTCAGCAGAGAGTGAGCAAGGGGGAGAGAGCGAGTTAGGGTGGGGAGATAGAATAAACGGAGGGAGGCAAAAGAAAGCGTGTCTATGGCTCTGGGCAGAAGCTCTGCACCTCACGTCTGCTACACAGTCTCACTGGTGGAGCTGATAATGAGGGCTGCGCTATCTCAGCCCCCTCAGCCCTGTTTCACTTTCTGGACCGTATTCTTTGCCATTACTCCCTCTCTCTCTCTCTCTCTCTCTCTCTCTCTCTCTCTCTCTCTCTCTCTCTCTCTCTCCCTCTCTCTCTTTCTCTCTCTCTCTCTCTCTCCTTCACACGCTCTCAGCATGGCTGTGGTGTGACTGCTGTGGCACACAGTCTCCACATGCAGACCACTCTTCATTATCACAGTGCACATGTAACAATGGCTGTTGTACTGCGTGATGTGTTTCTTTCAATGGTAAATCTTTACGGTGCACATCCTCTCCTTTCATGAAATGTTAACGTCCAATCGAACATCTCTCTAGTGTGGTTAGACAAAGCAAATTCTGCACTTTTGAATTTTGTACAACGTCAGAAAATCGGTATGTCAGGATTAATGCATGCTTGGAGTGTGTCTGCGTGTTTGTGTACTTGCTATCTGTGTGTCAAGGTGATGGTGAGAAATAGCAAACTGCCTGCTATGCTCCATTGCTCTCAGACTCTCTGTTGAAGCTCACAGCTAGCTTTGTTTCTCAGTTTGTCAGAGTAGTGTGATCCAAGACCCTTGTAGGTGTCAGAAGTGCTTGTTTCAACAAAACTGTTTTTTTATTTCTTTCTTTCAGAGAAGTGAATATAATGTATCCAGTATATGCGATGACATGGTCATATTTTAAGCATGGGTGTCCAGGCCTATTATTTGCCTGTGTAAACACGAATATTCAGCTGCACACACACACACATACACACACAGGTTCACACACACACACACACGCACACACTACTAAATTGCTCGAGGTGCATCTTTTTATTGTTTGACATATGTAATGTTGTTTGGTCTACTATTTATGTATTTTATGTCAGTGCTTACCACTTGTCATTTATATGGCATACAATGATCATATGTTATATATTCTCATCTTGGCACCGTCGAAGGAGTGCCCTTGCCTTTCAAGACGTGCATTGTGGGGTATCCCCTCCCATTCCAGTTCACTGAGATATTGGGCCTGAAAGCCAAGATGGAGACATGGAACCAAGAGTAACCAGTGGAAAGCCACCAAACACCTCAGACCATTATCTCCTGTGTGTGAACCAACAAACAGACTACAGACACAACTAAAGAAATGGGCCATCCAGGGCACGTGGAGCGTGTTGGGCCCCTCCTGGTTCCCTCCACCTTCCAGCCAGTGCTCGGTCTCTGTTTCTATCCAACTGTGACCACACATGACTTTCCCACTGCCTCAGCCTGCTGCACATGTCTCATTTCTATATGGAGGAAACAGCATTTGCATTTGTAAGCCTTTTTTTTAATACAGTGACCTGCCTGAAGTGCTCACAGTTTAGTTTTATGTCTATTTAGGTCTGCTTTTTGGGATGTTGGACAGCTACGACGATTATTCCTACTTTGTAGGTGGAAAAAACCTATATGTTGACTTGTGCACCACAGATAGAACAAATAGATAGCTAGAACAGCAATAGAACAAATAAAGGGAAATCTCTCACTTTCCCCCTCAACAACCAATCAGCCACCCCCCTCCCCCGACCTCATCTCCGCTCCAGCTCCCCTATAGCTGGTCCATTTGTTTTGCGGTGGGTTCTGTTGTGCTTTCTGCCAACACAGCAATTACACCAAAGTGTCTTCGTTCATTTCATTCCTCATTATCAGTGCTGAGGTCTCGCTGAATTGATGCCGGTCACTTGGCAGGCTGGAATACTTTGACACCCAACAGGCGAGTCTAATTGAGCCCCACCTGGGTCCCTACTCAGGATACATCACATTGGACGCCTTCCTGTATCCTTGTCCTGATGTCTGTTGCTCTTTGTTTGTTTTGCTCACGTTGAGACACAAAACACACACACACATACAGACACACACACACACACACACACACACACACTCTTTGACTATAATAGCAACGTGATTGTTGTCTGTGTGATGTCCAGTTATTATGAGGGATAGTTATACAGTAACTAGATAGTAGCAAGCAACCACTGCCATATCTGCATTATTGTTGGGATATTTGCCACAATTCACATTTAGAATAATATATCTGTTGTTTGTGACAGATACCAGGGAACCGTCTGCTCAGAAAACAGAGTGTGGTTTAAGACGAAGTGACATTATCTGCGAAGGGAGGCTGTAGCCGGCGGGCCAGAGACTGGCTGTCTGCAGAGGCTAGCGGTGATTAGATTAGCCAAGATAACAACCAAAACAAAAACAAAGGAGAAAATCAGATGCCATCAAGCAGCCTTGGTTTGAGGTGCCATTGCCATTGTCTAATGATGTGTGGGAGAAAGGAAGAGGTGACAAATTAAATGTTACACTCTAAATTGATGTCGATTTAGAAAAACCACTGATTAAATATCACCGACAGACGGAATTTCGACAGTCAACATGACAATGAAACATGACTTTATCCATTGCTCATGAGCAACAGATGTACACTTTTGGACACGTTACAGAAGGAGCTAATATGATGAGGACACCTTCCCTGATAGCTGTCGTGACAATTTCAAGATCGTAACAATGGCCTTGCCACTTCGGAATCACTAGACATGCTTTCTGTCTCATTAGTTATATTAGAAGAGGTTAAACAGATATTAGATTTTTATCTGGGAGCAGCTCAGCTCGGTACTGAGCTAGCATTTAAGTGCACGTGGACACTTGACTACTTGACTACACGTGGACTACTTTCACCACCCATGTGAATAGTTGTTGACATTATCCACCTTCCTAATTAAAGTTTTGTGTTAAGAACCTGTATCCACATCAAGAAGGCTGGGTTCAATTATATCTGCTTAAATGTGCTTGCTTTAGTACATGTATCCATTACCCTCAACAGCAGAGCTAACACACAAGGTAACATACTGTATTTGAAGGAAGAAAAGCAGGATTAGGGATGAGTCACACAGAGGCTACTTTTCATGAATGTGTCATTCTGCATTGTGTTTGACAGCTTACCATTGGCTCCACAGGATGCCCAGATGATTCTTCAAAGATGTGTCCATTGTTGATGGGTATTTGGTCTCTGTTATAATTGTCAATTGTTATCTGACGTCTCTGTGGCAATTGACAATTGTTATCTGGCCCCCTCCTGTGAAAATGCCACATTTATTTATTTTTATTGGCAGACGGATTTGTTGTGGAATAGCATAACCTACTTATAGCATGGTTATGCTGCCGTGCATGTCAGTTGATGTATAATATCCAAACTGCAAATCAGTATCAGATGTTTGTCAGCTGATTGTCCTTAAGAATCCTTGTTCTCATTGAAAGTGTTTCTTCCTTGAGCCTTCCTCCAATTTTGTGTGATATAAATGCTTGGAGCCCATCTGTTCTGCTACATGTGTGGTTATTTGATAATTTAACCCTCGTAATGTACTCCGGGTCAGAATGACCCAAATCACTAGCCTTTGTGGCAGATAGAAGGCGCTAAACCTA
>JAODUG010041888.1:0-16962 GCA_027564795.1 Aphredoderus sayanus | reverse complement strand
GTGTGAGAGAGTGAGAGAGAGAGAGAGAGAGAGAGAGAGAGAGAGAGAGAGAGAGAGAGAGAGAGAGAGAGAGAGAGTATTAGAGTGAGTATGAGAGGCTTTGTGTGATAGTGGACGGGGAGGAGAGGGAGGGAATGCATTTAAGAGCGATAGAGTAGGTAATAGGGACAGAATGGGGAGTGTGTAAGCATGAGAGACAGAAAGGAAGTGTTGCAGAGCAAGAGAGAGGGAGAGAGAGAGATGAATGTCCAGTGAGTCCGCCCACCCTGCTGCTCTGCGTTCTCATTGGTAGAATACCAAAGTACCATGGAGATGACAGTGATGATATTCATTAGCTAATATTTCATTAATGCTTGCAGTGTTATTAAAACTAGAGTAGGTGGGCTTCGATAATATGGAAAACAAGCAAACACTGACACCTTTGGCTAGGGGGGTTAATGCAGTCTGCTGGATCAGATCAGATTTCTACAAAGCTAATGTATCATTTGTTAAACCCAGGCTTAGTGAAACAATAATAGAAGTCAACTAAAAGCTAAACTATGCCACTACACAAAGTAATAGATTCCGCTAATATTATTTCATGTCACATTTGTGATGAAATGTAGTGAATGAGAAAATGACAAGGGTACTAGTGAATAAGCAATAGACTGGTGTGTTGCATATTTGTTGGACAGGACTTATTTTCTTAATGTGGGTGTTTTTCAGTTAAAACTAGTCCCATACTTTTCAAGGGCTCATGTTGCAGCATATCCCGATTATGTGTTGACATTGAATGGTTTGAAAATAACACATTGTACTTAAAGGGCTGATGCTTTTACGTGTCAATCGTGGGTTGGCTGTTTACACACTACTACCACACTTGTGTCTTTTACCCTTTCCTGGTCGTATTTTAGATTGCTGCAGATGCTTATTCCTACATTCTGTCGGCAGAGCTTCTGGGTTTCAATTCTTCAGTTACGATAACTTTCTGTATAGTTGCTATTCGTGTACACTTACTGTCTTTTGATTACCATTTGTTTATGCCTATTGTTTTTTCAGTTTTTGGGTGCAGTTACAATCCTTACAGTTACAATTAGTTTTAATTCAGTTACGATTCTTGAATGCAGACCCAGTGCTCGGGCGTAAAGTGTAGCTTTGCGCCAAAGAGTAATAACAAGTTAATCCGAATACAAGCAAGAGTGTGTTTAGACATAAGGCGTACAGAGGAATTCACATTCTGAAGCCGTGAAAAAGAGTTCAGGGGGGAAAAGGCCGAGAGGGATGCGGAAAGACAGTGATACTGACGATAGATTAAACCTCTGCAAGACGGAGATAATGCCTCCACCGGGAAAGGGAGGAGAGGGCTACATGTAGAGCCAGAGATGGAGAGAGGAAGGGAATGAGAGACACATTGGGGGTGGGGTGGGAGGCATGTACTGAAGGGAGGAGAGGGTAGGAGGCTGCCAGGAGTTAGCGCCGGAAAAGTTGTACGTACAGTAGTTGCGCGGGGAGGAAGGGGGGGGGGGGGTGGGCGGCGAGGGGGACTCGGAGGGGAGCCTGCAGCCGAATCACCTCTGCACCCGGGCCGCACCGCGTTTCAGTTTAATCTCCCTAATCTGCCCTGGCGCCGCCGGGGGCCGTAATCTATACGTCCACCGAGTGGTTAGAAGACCGATCGACACATTGATCCCAGAGCCAAGTGTCAATGGTACGTTGTGTGTTTCCTACAGAAGCAGAGCTGTGTAGCACTGGATGTACATATACGTATGAATCACTGCCAACTTATGATGACGATGTGTGTGTGTGTGTGTATACAGTATATATAGTTCTAGATGGAAAAAGAAAAGGAGAGGGGGAGGGATGGAGAGACAGGATGAGAAAGACAGAGAGAGAGAGAGAGGTACAAGTCAGTATTTCATGGATGGCTGTGTTGCTATGGGAACAAGATGTGGGCTCCCTATTCCCAAAAAAACCTGTCCTCCCTCCTTCCTTCCTACCTCCCTTCCTCCCTTCCTCCTTTCCTTCCTGCCTTCCTTCCATCTGTCCTTCCTTCCTTCCACCCTTCCTTCATTCCATCTCTCTTTCCCCAGCTCTCTCTTCTGGCATCCACAACATTGACACCTCTCTTCCCTGGTTTCATCCCACCACATGCCTCCTCTCTCTCTCTCTCTCTCTCTCTCTCTCTCTCTCTTTCGCTCTCTCTCGCTCCCCCTTCTCTCTCTCTCTCTCTCTCTCTCTGTCTCACACACCTCTCTCCTCCCCTTCTGTCATCCGTCCTCTCCCCGCCCACTCACTCTCTCTCTCTCTCTCTCTCTCTCTCTCTCCTTCCTCTCCTCCCCATGCCTTCTTTTTCTGCTTGCCTTCCCTACCATTCCTATCTCTCTCTCTCTCTCTCTCTCACCCACTCTCTCCTCTCCTCTCTCTGATCCCGCTGTCTCTTTAACACTCACTTATATTCTATTCTTTTCTCGGTTGTCATGGCAATAGGCTGGGGGCGTGAGGGAGTGAGCGCGAGCGAGCGAGCGGGAGTGGGCGTTTCGGAAGTGACATCTCTCGGGCAGTAACCTTGTTTCCTGTGTTGGGGGTGGCTCTCCGCGACTCTTGCGGCGCGGCAACACTGACGCCTTGTGGACGCTCTGGGTGTGCAATGGGAAACCCAGGACGCACCGCGGGAGGGCTGGGTGCATGATCGGCTAGGTGAGAATACTCTCTCTCTCTCTCTCTCTCTCTCTCTCTCTTGCTCGCACGCACACACACACGCACACACGCGCGCACGCACACGCACACACACACACACACACATAAAAATGCACGGCCAGTTGTATACATAGGGCAGGACTGCAAATCTCATTCTCGCTTACCGGTTTTCCGAGTTTTGACTTGAGAAGTGGATCCTAGTAGCCGGTAAGGGCAGTGAGGCTTTAAAGCGTTGGATTCTGGGTCTGGATTTACATGGAAAAGCAGCTTTTCGCTAGCTAGTATTTTGTGTACTGCTTTCTCTCTATTTCTCTTTTTTTTTTTATGGTTGTTGTCAACCCGTGCACCTGGGAGGGCCTACATATTACGCGTGAGAGAATGTGGAGAACATGCATTGTAACATTTGTTGTCCCATTTATCTACAAATTCCCATCACTTCTGTGTTGATATTTTTATGTTGATGACCTAATTGTAATGTGTTTGAAAATGTTGCTACTGCATTTGTTTCAGTGCTTCAGTTTGCTTTGTCACTGTGTAAGTCAGCCTTGAGACGCTCTTGTCAAAACTTTCATAACATGGCAATAGGTGTCAATCAGTTATCCCTCGTGATGTCCTTAAAAATATCGCATTTGGCCACACGGCGGCGCCATCTGATTGTGTATGATTGTGTGTGTTTTTTAATTGGCATTGCTGTGTGTATTTATTTTTTTTATTAATTATTTCTTTATGTATTTGTGCTGTTTTATGTGCCTTTTAACCCTCCTGTTGTTTCAAACACACACCTTGATGTGCCAGCAGTGCACATCATGTGTCAGTGTAAGCTGTAGAATTAGGTTTAGCGCCTTCTATCTGCCACAAAGACCTAGTGATTTGGGTCATTCTGACCCGGAGGACATCACAAGGGTTAAAGCAGGCGATTTGACCACCTTCAACCATTCACTTGGCCCCTTCTTCCGCGCAGTGTGTTGACACGAGTAGGCTATGGCTTTGTGCAACAATGGCTTGGCAACTGTTGAGCTGTCGGAGATAACACAGTGGTGCAACTGTATCGGTTTGAACCAGAAGCCCTTTTCACACAATGTTTTTAAGTCAGGAATACTGACTTCTTGCCGTTCTGTGTAGAAAGTATGGAGGCGGAATGGGGGTGGGTCATTGTTGTTCTGCCTCAACACCAGCAGTGGAGGTAGTCACAGTGCCGGAATGATGTGTAAAAGGGACAGGGTGTTACGTTTTGAAATCATAGCCAGTATCACAAGCATTATTTCATGAATGAAGGTTACACTGTAGCAGATGTGTATTTAAAAATCTTGCCCTCTAAAGGGGAGTCATGTATTATCCAATAAATGAAGGCTATTTACTATTAGCAGATGACTCTACTAGAAGTCACAGCCATCCACGCCCCCTACAGTATGAATCAGTGAGGCCACAATTGTTTGGTTACAAGAAACGTTACATTTTCACAAAGACATACCTTTGCCATGGACATAAATGTATGTTTTTGCACGTAATGTCTATATGATCCAGATACAAGCAGCTGTAAACATACAGTCGACTCGTGCTCCCATGGATAGCAATAATATTTCTGCAGAACTTTTTGGAACGTTTCAGGGTCATTCTCTTATGAGAGTGATCCATTCAACACAACATTCTACAATGTAGTTATTTCTAATCAGTTTACTGTTACTGAAAAATACATGAATGTCATATCTTTATTATGTTGTGTTATGTCAAGGTCTTGATATTGTCTTCCTGACTGTGTCGTGGACAGCCCACTGCTGAGTGTGTAATTTTATGTTTAATAAGACAACATTATCAATAGCTAGGTTTTGCATATTTAAGTAAATGCAATGCAAGTAACGAAAGGGGGTTGTGACACAGGGTTATGGATCGGGATAACGTGTTGATTGCAGAAGACTTGAAGCAGATTATATTTGTAATGTGTTAGCTTGGAATCATGCATATTTATAACTTGCTGTTTATCCATGATATTAAATAGGCCCACTGTATATGGTAGATAATATATAAAGATCTTGTGAAAGATAAATTATTTAATCACGTCTACTTAAGCTGAACAGTGTGATTTTGAATTATACTTTTGTAATCTTATCCGAAAATATAATTGTAATGAACTTGATCACACTTCATTGTGGAAATGAGCATTAGCCCTGACTATGCTAACACACGGCATGCAGCTAACAGGCCTCCCTCTTTCCCTGCCTGTTACATGCCAGAGCCAGAAGCCTCACCCTCAGGGGTCTTTGTGATCTAAATGCTGACACTTGACATTTCCTTGACTCACACTGGCAGTGGTCAGTGTACTGCACATCTATGACTTTGACTTCAACAGTCTGAAAGTGAAGTGCCAGCATGCTTATCACAACCTAGCAGCACACACATAAAAACAACAGTGGTCAAATTATTAAAAGATCTAAGGGGGCCTACTACCCCACACTAACCCCAAGCATTTCCTAGCGCCAACACAATAATGCTCTTGGCAAATTCTTATCTTTCTCTCCACAGAAAAAGCCTTATTCATCGTGATTCCTAATTATAATCTCCTTTTACTCTTGAGTAATAGCCTAAATACAATGAAAATTGAATTGATTATGTTCCTAATTAATTCATTACAAAACACAACATTGTGCTCTTGATGACGGTACACTGATCTAGGGATCCCTCGTCCAGAACAAAGGGGGGCTGGGCACTCCTAAGCCTCAGTGTAATTTGAGCCATGAAAAACGTAATAATGGCAGTGTTAACTGGGTCAATCGCTTATCTTCTTGTATTGTGTAAGACTATTCTCTATTTGCTCTGGGTTTTTTCACATAATCAGAAGAAATCTAAGAGATTGTAAAATGTAACCTAATTATAGTTGCAGAGTACATATTTACACATACCTTTGTTTCGTGCATCTGCAATCTTTTATTTTTAAAGGAACTATGTATGATCTTGTCCGCCACTAGATGTCACAATATGCACCCGCAGCTCAGACCAAAATAAAATCTTTGTTGGCCACACACACATATGCACCAACTTGCGCGCAGCTGGACAAGCTATATAAAATAGTATGGTTAATGATAGTTGTTTAACTCCCTTTAACATAATAATCACTGTTAATATGTTTTAGTTTTGTCAACCCCCATCAGATTACAACTCAACTTCAATGTGTGACGTGAATTGAATACCGTCAAAGGCATTTGAAAGCACTTAACTATTGAAAGTATGTTTGAGATACAGTGGAACCCAGTGGTTGGGGAAAAAAATATGAATTTGCCTAATGGACCCTCTATCATGCACACAGGTGTTTTTAGTTGCTTAGTGAATTTGACCACTTCTTGGGGAAATACTGATTTCTTATGCACGATATGTATTTTTATAGAATGAAATTGCCTTTAGATCTATATTAAACAATTGCGTTTACACATCCTCCCATAACTTTCTGTTTCAAGATGTTCCAGTACTTCAACAGCGAGCCATTTCACTTGGACTTTAAATACAGCAAGCACAAGTGATTTCATGCTGAATGTACCTGTATTGAAGTTAGGAAGCTATACAGGGTTATTACTAAAGTTCAACGTCACTTTAACATTTGAATGTAGGCTATATTTTTTCAGTAAAGGCAGTGGAAAGTGCTAATGATATTGCACTTGTGTGGTAATATCATGTTCCGCACGGCACTGCCATGACTAGCAAGCCAATGCATTGCTTCATTATGCTTGCAGGAGTACATTATCTGCCCCATGCTGCCCTGGGTTATTGCAAGCTTTAATTTTAGAGCAATTTTGGAGCTCTGCGATGTGTATAAATCAACACTGGGCCTGTTGGGTCCCAGTAATGACAACGTTGACTCCGACTGACCAGCCATACGATTGGTGCGTGGCACCCTCCTTTTTTCTAAACTGCTGGGGCTGGCAGAAAACGGAAAAATAGTCCGCCGAGACAGAAGAGAGGCGAGAGAAAGGAGTGAGGGAGAGAGGAAGAGAGAGCCCGCAAAGAAGCGAGAGCAAACGTGAGGGAATGAAAGAGCGCTGAAGGAGAGGAAGACAAGTGCAAGGGAAAAGGCGCCGCCTCAGCATTTCCGCCAGCCTGAGCCAGAGCGTTGCATTCATGCAACGTAGAGGCGCGCGCCCCGGCGCACGACTGGACAGACAGTTAAGAGAGTGAGTCCGCTCATTGAAATTCTGTCCGCGGTGCTCTGCATGCCCTTAATAGGCAGGCTTGGAGGTGGGAGACGTAGGCCTACAGTAGAGCACCGCAGATCGGGCTGCTGCGGATGACTCACACTGCTATGCCCTAGTGACTACCTCAGCATCAGGACTTTGCTGTGCACAGATGCAAAGTTGAGATTTGCTGGTCTTCACTGTTTTTGGGTTGTTTTCTGTTGTTTTTTTCACGAGAGAGTGAGAGAGAGAGAGAGAGAGAGAGAGAGAGAGAGAGCGATAGGGAAAGAGAGAGAGAGCGAGCGATAGGGAAAGAGAGAGTTCTCTGACTCTTGTCATTAGATGCTGAGGACGGTTACGTTGCAATGCTTATTAATAACAATATCTAGCCTATTATAATTACGTTACATTTGGCTGATATATGTGGTTTATGTTTTCCAGCTGTACAACACATACGGCAAGGATCACAATGAGTCAGCAAAGATCACTCTATTCATTAAGCACCTTAAGTAAATAAAAAGACCATGTATATGCCAAAAACGAGTATTATTTTTGTCTGGCACAATCGGTAACAATTTTTCAGTTTGACTTTGCATCAATTGTGTTATTATTTTTCTGTGCTAAAGCACATAATTCCCTCCACAGTGCTAAACAGTGGCACAATAGTTAGGACAGATAGATGGGTGACATTGGCATAGCTGCTATACTGTATGTAAGAGTGCGTATGTGCATGCAGATGTGTGAGGTAGCTAGCTGTCTGAAGTTTAACCCTAATTGAAAAGATATATGTTAAATCTCTTAAAAGCAGCTGACCTCTTCATCCTCACTTGTAAGTCATTTTTAAGGCCATCAGCTAAATGCCAGAAATAAAAGGTAGACTGTTAAATACATTTAAATAATAAAGAATATGCATGCTTCCTTGAATGAAGGCATAACATTCAGTGTCCATGTTCCACGCAGTCATTCTTTGAATCGTCTTTATAAATAAGCCATGCCTGTTTACAGACTCATCTGTATCTCAGGTGCTGGAGTGATCATTCAAATGTGAATCTAAAAGATTAACTCAGATGTTATTTTGCCATAATTAGACAGATCACCTGTTGTGGTTGGGGAGAGAGTGTGAATCTGAGAAATGCTTGCAAAATTGAATAATTGGTTATGATAGGTTTGGCACTGCATTGCATTGTGGATTGAACAATGTTGTCTTAAACAAGTTTATTATCAAGTGGAGAGTGTGTCCATTTGCACATCCCACAGTGCAGGGGTCTCTTTCCTTCCTATTTGCTTTATTTGCTATAGCCTGAATAAAGATTGATTGACTGACTAACTGGAAAAACCTCTTCTGTGACAGTTTACAGTATCATGCAGAAAAGAGTGGAACATACATATTGGCATTATAAACAGGAGAACTTGAACACGAACATTTTCAGGAATCGTTCAATGAGAACAGAATCTAAAGATCAGAACATGCCCTGTCTAGAAGGTGAGGACCATTTCTAGGTCTTGGATAATCTAGAAATGGTCATAATGAATGCTGGTGATCTACAAATCCTTCGGCAGGCGGTGGAGGAAATGTTTGTATACTGTAGATGCACGCCAAAGCAGCAGAGGAGAGCCAGACTGTCTTTATGAACCTTCATCTCCGACTGACTGAGGAGGAGAACACGCTCTCTGATCTTCAGACACCCACAGTCAGGCATAGGAAGAAAGCAGTAACCAGGAGATTAATTTGAAAGATGCAATACTACTATGCGTTAACCAGCTTGAAATACTGAAAGCTACCTCCAGAGAACAAAACGAAGCATCTTCCTTTCACACAGAAGGAACTGCGCGTGAATAAACATGACACGGAGGCTAAACTTCCATCCCTGCCATAGAGTTTTCCTCAACGAGGAAGATTCCCACCAATGTCCCTGGCCGGGTAGCAGTCGAGCAGAAGCGTTCTCTGGAGAATCTGCAACTACAGCTGGAGAGGCACTTCCAGCAGGAGGTCGGGAACTCCGACAGGAACGAGCTTGGTATACCTGGAGGTGTCCTGCAGCAGAACCACCTGTGGGAGAGGGCTCTGCTGAGGGAGGTGTTACTGTAGGGTTCACGCATTCTTCAGCTTCTTCAGCAGCAGAATAAATCGCAAGACGCCAAATAAGAAGGGCAATAAGTTCAACCACCCTCATCACCCCCCTTTGAACTGCCATCTGCGCTGTCATTGCACTAGGGACACTTTGCATGTTCCCGGTGTTCTGCCGGAAGAGTGTGGCCACATGGTGTGTGTTACTACTACAGTAACATAAAGCTGTGCCAACGTTCAGTCTTGCCATGCCCCGATTCGCTGGCAACTGGAAGCCTAGGGTGTAGTGAGGCGCCCCATTAATGCAGTGTCATTAATCATAATAATTTTTTTTTTTATAATTTGTGTTCTGTTTAAGTAAATGACTAATAACATGACAAATATAACATATTTTTCATTTAACACCAGCCTCAAAGCTGCACTTGACATGAACAGGCACAAAGCGGCAAGCCAGAGCCAACCACATGCGGTAATGCCCATACATTCTAACGGATTAGTGTAACAATCTTGCCTATATCGGCATTTAGGTGTAATGACAAAAAGAATGTAATGCTTTTTTTAAAATTTGACATATATTTATAGTTTTTTTTTTTTTTTGTGTGTCTATAGCCCTAAGAATAAGTATATAAGTACTTGTACAATGATGGTAGTATATGTTAAAATTATGACTACAGTAAGGACTATAGTATTTTAATGCCCAATCTGTTTTCTTATGTTACAAAGCACAAACTAAACATATTTCCTTGTATTGTAGGTGTAAGTGATAATGACTTGGCATACTGTAGCTTACCATGTCCACAGACATATACCGCATAATTACCTGAATCTGCATGTACAATAACTTCTCTTACTCCAACAGGCTACATTTATACAGCCAGTTTGTACATTTGATCTTACTCAACTTGTCTCTGACCCTTCTCAAATGGGGGCCATACACTACTATAATGGTACTACCATTACTTTAACACTTATATTGGATGTTGCAATCTCTGCTCATGTTTGTGTGTTTTTCAATGCTGTTCTCAATACAGATACAGTACAGTTAATCATTTTAGAATTGTAAAGAAATGTTATTTCAGTGCCACTGGTGCAGGTATGTTTACAACCTCTTGTAAGAATTGCCAGTACCCTCATTTCTGTCCTGTAATGACCTTTAGTGCTACTTTATCTGTTTAATGTAGCTGACTATATTGCTCCAAATACAAAAATATAAAATATGTTCAAGATAAGAAAAAGTCCATTGGAGGCACACTGTAGTGATTCATCTACAACGTTCAGCACAATAATAAGGCAATGAAACACCAGACAAACATGTTTTCCAACTTTTTTCACTATTCAACTTTTAAATCCACAACTCTCATACCCATTTGACTTTCTCTCATCCTTTCTCAGTGTAATGCATGTGCAAGTTAGGCAAAATATTACTATATCTGCTCATCTTTCAATGTTCATAAATCATGGACTACAGCACTATGGACCTACTGTATGGCACCCACCAGCTAATTGTGGGTAAATATGATGAAATAACATTCGGCCTCTACAGTAGCTGCTAGCACAGGGCTGCCAGTCACCTAACCTAATGAATTTGTGTGTGCACTCCAATGACAGTGTGGTCTACCTCATGGGACATGATATATGAGCAAAGTGCGGGAATGTTAAACTCCCCTTCATAAAATGACCACCAACATGGGTGTGATAATTTAATATGTTTTAAAAGTGATTTCACTTATTCCAAGAATTGTCTTGCAATACAGGAGAAGCGTTTTAACCTACAGTCAATGTACTGGCCCATGGTGTGTTGTATTATCTGTATTTGAGATAAATCAGTTCTGCAACACCATGTTGAGATTGCTGCTTGTTGCAGCCAACTTGTTTCCAGACCGTGTTTAACCACAGTTTGCCTATAAGGGGGGTGAGGGGGGTGGTGTGTGAGAATCCCAGCACAAGACTGAATAAAGTGAGGAAACTGCCTTGAGACATTTGCTTTTGTATTCTTGTTTGAGACCTAAAAATTGCTTGTCGGTGTAATCAGAGGCATGCGAGACATGCTGGCATTGGCTTTTGCTTCTTGATAAAAGGAAATAAAACGTAAAGGCGGAAAGTGAAATTCTCTAAAGAGTCTTAGGGAAAGGGAGAAGAAGAAAAAAATCAAGGTCAACATTAGAATGGGAGATGAATGGAAAGAGGGCCTTTAGAGATATGTGTGAGTCAAAGGGAAGAGGAAATGGGAAGGAGTAACTCTTTGAACCGGCATAATTCCACTGTATTATTTTATGTGCTCACTGGACTGTCTACTCTTAATGTAATGCCACACGTGATGACACTATTGAGTCATTAGCAACTGAAAATAGGAGTTGCAGATTACTTTGTAAATGAGCATTTTTATAAGACTATCCATTTATATTATTATCTTAAAATGTATAATTGCAACCAAGGATCATGTAAATATGCGTTTTGATAAATGTAAAAAGAGACGCTTCCTGGTTGTTTTGTCAGTGACACAGCAGCACTATGCCTCATTACTCTTCTTGTTTGTTATCTATCATAACGCAACCTTTGTTGCACTCAATACAGAATCACAAACCTGGGTTGTCAAAGGCCACCAGATGATTTCAAGTCTTTTAGTGTACAACGTTTTGTCTAGTTTATTCTATAAACGGTGCATCTTAGGCCATGTTTGCATGCATGGTTCACGTCTAAATTAGTTTTTGCGGGGCATGAATCAGGACAGGTAGCTTTAAGCTTAGAGTAGCCTTTTTGGCCTAATCCCAGTCTATGAATCATAGCAAACAATTTAACTCAAATTGCCCCAAATAATGTTTTAGCTCAATAATGGGTTTGCATTACCTTCTTATAAGTGCAATATTAAATTTGTCACCACTATTTAACTGTTTCCCAGGAAATACATTTTCTTATAACATCTACTCACGTTGATTCAGAACACATAATTAAACAGCCACATGATAGCCACACAGGTGTTATGAATTGTTATTGGTTGACTGGACCTTTTCTGCATGTTTGAATCAAAATAACCAATCATACAGTGTCAGTGTCAGCTGTCCCACCCAACAACACTGTTATCAGAGAGTCAGGAAGATGTCAATCACATGGGTCTCTGTAGACTGTACACACCCACACAGAAGAGGACTTAAAACACAAAACACAGTGTGACTGAGCTGGGGCTCGAAGTAAGCTGCTTTACAAGCTACAACTGTCCATGTGTGCTCTTGGTCTGTTCTATACACATGAAACAACTGTAAAGCTTCTCATATTGAGTGCCTGCCACGTAGTGAACCCCTGGCATCGATGTGACGAGGCTAGGCTTGTCACGACATCGTGACTCCTACTGGCGGCCCTAACTGTCCTTTCCTGTTCTCCCCTCCATGTGCCCTCCCTTCTCTGTCCAGATGCGAGGTGTGTTGTCCCCCCCTCCTACCATCATCACCATCATCGCTCCCACGCACACTCCTTCCACGCTCCCTCCTACGACCGCCCTTCCTTCGACCGCCCTTCCTACGACCGCCCCTCCTTCGACCGCCCATCCTTCGAGCGCCCATCCTTCGAGCGCCCATCCTTGGACCGCCCCCCGCACGACCACTGGAACCCCCGTCTCTGTGTGATCTCTGGGAATCAGCTCTACATGTTGGACCAGGAGGAGGTAGGTTACACTAAGACGAAGGCATGCAGCATGCTGATGTTGCATGAAGGGTGTCGGTCTAATTGCAGGCCTAATTGCATGGAGTTGGATGGACTAATGGAGGGCAATGCAATGCGATGCGAGGTGGCTTGTGAGAAGTCAAAACTCCGCAAAACATTTTTAGGAACTCAAACCAAAGATGTAGAAATGCTAACCGGAGCTGTGCCGAGAATACGGGGACTGTGATAGTGATTCCTGAAATGTGGAATTGTCCTCATTCATATTGAGGGGTTCCTGATTAGATGGACAAGCAGACAACAAAAACAAAATGGTGGATTTACTGACAGCAAGCTAAAGAGTCATTTCGACAGTTTAGCATAAATGTCACACCGTGGATGAATTAAAGATTAAATTAAAGTTGACATTTTGACATGACTATGGAGTTTAAGTTTAAGTAGCCTACTGCATTGCGGTGATGATTGATGACCAATTAGCTGTGGCAAGCAGTGATGTCAGAAAATCAACTCGCAGGGGGACTGGGTCAGATCTATGAATTGCTAAACCCCAAAACTACAACGCATGGAATGGAAAACAGGCTTGTTAGGTTGTGGATTGGAGAAGGGCTTCATTTAGTTGATTACTTGTTTGTTGTCCGTTAGCACCGCAAAAGCATCTACAAAAGTTGTAGAACCTGTAACAACAAACGTTTGAGCTCTTAATGTTAGATACAATAATTAAAATATGTCCTTGTCTTGAATATATTTATTTAAACTTGGCCAAGGTAAAGCACGGCTTATGTTGTATACTGAACATATTTCTTGGTTTTTGCTCCCATTTTTCATGAGGAATTAAAAAAATCTAAGGCTATGCTCAATTTATTTTTTAATTTCTATCAAATGGTGTTATGTTATGTTTGTGCATGTTAGTGAGCACTGATTGCACAGATGTGCCTTGGACTTACTCAATAAAAGGCCACTCTAAAATGTGCAGTTTAATCTTTAAAGATTACATTCTGGTGGAGAGTCAACATGCCAATTGCACACTTCATCAAAATGTGTGACATCTGTGCACTGTGTTGTGTGATAAAACTACACATTATAGAGTGGCTTTTTATTATGACCAAAAACAAACACTAGTTCAATATAGAATGTTTCTGAGGAATATAATATATTTACTGACATTTGTAGTGTTGCACAAACAATTCAAAGATGGGGTTCAAATGCCAAACTGTAGTGGGTGGTTATGTCAACCTGAGGTTGATGTGGGTGAATGGGAAACTCTGGGACAAGTCATCAAAATTACATGAGATGGTCTGTCCTACAGTATATTAGACTGTTATAGGATGGTCTTTCCCTTGTATATGCATCAGGTTAAGTTTTCCCACAGAGTAAACCAGGTATCACAACTTTTATACTAAAGCTAGATCTACACTCCAATGATTTTCAGTCATTTATCAACACGAAATCACAAAGGTCGCAGGTTGACTCTCTGGTGTAGCCACTGGACCACCTGCTGAGAGCAACCGAACCTGACGATATACATTTTTGCTAACAAGTCAAATTTGGAATCAGCCGTGAGCTTTTCCACCAATCAGAATATGCAGAAGAAACACAAAATAGTGCAGTACGACTGCTGTGAACGATGCAGCATCTTGGTGGGTATACAGTACATATGGAAATAAGAACAAGTATAGGACTAAATTAGCATATAGCCTACAGTACATGTAGATTATCAGAGTCTGAAAGCAACAACTCTAAATGCTAGGTAAATGCTATGGGGCTTTATTTTAGTCATATAAAAAAAAAATACAAAACATCAAACAGTTGCCCAAAACAAAGTAAACTTGTACTGCTTGCATTTCAACATGGTAGACATATTGGATTAAAGACAATGAGTTAAATAGCTCAATGTCTTTTGGCAGAGCTACGTCTGACATAAACTGCCTAGTGTTACTGCTCTGTTATTTAGATCTTAACGGCAGTTTGGTTGATCAAGGTATAGAGGCTTGCCTTAACTCTTGGTTTCTCTGGAATAGTCTCCTCCTAAAATCTGAAATGATTCAGTGATTCATCCTCCAGGTCACTGCAAAGGTTTGGATATGCACCTTGTGCCGCTCGTTGCACATGGCCTGTCCTGCATTTTACTTTTCAGAAAATTGTTTGTGTTCTCTTCTTTATTTACTTTTGAATTAATCAAAGGCATACATTTGGTAAAGCAAGCAGTACTAATAGATTTACGTGTCGAAGTATTTGCAGCAAAAGTATCCCATACTGTATGCTTCTTTAATTCTGTACACTTTGTGGCCTTTATAAACACTTATACGGCTCCTAAAGAATGTGGTGGTTATTGTCATGTGCAATCAATGGTTCTTTATGATTGGCTCATCTCATTAATGGCTGGGCGAACATATACAATAATAAACTGTTGTTTTATTAAGAGAAACCAAGCAACTCTTTGTAAAATCAGACATTTGGCACCCCATAAAGTCAGAAAGAAAATATTTTTGTTTCATAACCACATGCTCCTGGGCAAAACTGTTTAAAGCCCTTGGTTGCTAAATCCTCCACTGTTTCATTGGAAGACTAAAGACTAAAGGAGGTGGCAGGATAGTCTAGTGGTCTGGTTACCAAGATGTCTAACCCCTATCTGCTCCTCGCAATACTTAATTGTACATTGTAAATCGCATTGGTTTAAAAGTGTCTGCTATATTACGTAATTGTAAACACATACCCTACATCCACTGCATCACTGATGTTATAAACAACACAATTCAGCACATTTATGTGTGCTAGTTACAGACCCTACCTTACTAATATCTGCTAAAAACAGGTCAGTCAGATAATGTATACAGACATTAGCCCAGAAGCTCTGTTTTTATGCTGTTTATGTCTGTTGCCTTAGGCTAACTTCAGGGGTTCAGTTTTCAAGGACATTATGTTAATTTTGTAGTAATTCATCAATAATCTGACGTTTTCTTTTGGTAATTCTGAAATAATGTTCAATCAGGAATGTGTTTTAGCTAAACATAACCTAAGATTCTAACTTTTAGCTTCATTCCAATTTCATGTTTCTCCAATATTTAAATATAAACATGCATGTATGTTTGATGATTTTGTCAAAATTGCCTTGCACTGACCCCCTGTGTATTTTGGAAATGTTATTGTTATTGTTTCATTCCGGATATACTTTTGTATACTTTTCGTTTGTGGCTTCCAACCGACATTACAATTTGTCATCACTCAGTTTAATTTTTTGGGCACCAGTTATATTTATTGTTTTATTATCCATGGTGGCTGGTATATTCATATGGTATTACGTGCCTTACCTACTGCTGATTGTGAATTACCTTTCCATCTCACCTTCCAGACCAGAAGAGGGAACTGTTACTCTTTCTACCTCTGCTTTACATCAGACGTCTATTTTCTCTCCACAGGAATGATCACAGCTTAACCTAAGGCTGCAGACTTATCATACTACTATGAATAAACTTAAGCTAAACGTTATGAAATGAAGCAAGTTCTCATCCACTCTTCCGCTTCATACCACAAAATGGATACCATGATATGTTGATGTTATAGCATACAAACAGCTTAACACAGTCTGGTTCGGGTGGTGGTTCTATAGTTGTGTGAGTCTATGGCTGCCAATTTCACTCTTAATTGTCATCAGCAAGGAATGAAGCATTGTGATACAGTACTTATAAGTGGACCCTACTGCTCTGCAGAAATTAAACGGATGGCCTAGGTCAATTAATCAAATGGCTATCCTTGTCTAATTGTTCCAGTAATTCAGCAGCTGTGAATGGATTTGAGGCAGGCCAGACGCACTGATAGCCATCACCGCGGCGACGATAAGAGGCGTTAAATATTCATGCCTGTCACTCACCGCATGCAGTGCAGATAGCCTCATATCTCTCTCTCTCCCTCTTCACTCTCTTCTTTACTCAGTCACACACACACACACACACCAGCAACATTTTGTTTCAATTCATTTGAGTCTTTTATAGTTTGACCATCAAGCAGTGGTACGTTGCCATAGCGGAGATAAGGTGGTGGGACCCTCGCTCTCTCTCTACCCACTCTTTCATCACTCTCCATCCACCCTCCTCTTTCACCGCACTAATTTGGCCTGCATGCTTGCTGTCATGGTGATCCCTCCTCTCCTCTCTCTCTCCTCTACCCGGGCTCAATCCCTCCATCCATCTCCCCGATTTTCCCTTTCATCTCTCTCCTTTATCTGTCTTTTCTCGGTCTCACAACCTTAACCTTCTCCTGTCTATCTTCCACTCAGCATCTTCAACATTCCTGTTGTCACTCCCTCACCATCCTTCTTACTGGTCTTTCTTCTCTCTCTCTCTCTCTCTCTCTCTCTCTCTCTCTCTCTCTCTCTCTCTCTCTCTGTCTCTCTCTCTCTCTCGCTCT
>JAODUG010041858.1:0-16970 GCA_027564795.1 Aphredoderus sayanus | reverse complement strand
CCTTGGCAACACAAGCATATTTACTTGAAAATTCAGATTTCACACATTGAAGGACTGTGTGTGTTTGTAACTATGCGTGTTCTGAAAATGAAAATTGCGCGTAGATAAAAGAAGGTCATGGAGATTAAATTTAAATTATTAGTGAAGTAGAAACAAGGGCACAGTGAAAAGGAGAGTGGGACAGAGACACAGGAGGAAGGAGGAGTTATGGGCGGCCCTTAGAACAAAGGCAGCCTATCAGATGGAGGGAGGGTGGGGCCAGGAAGCCAGGAAGGAGGGAGAGGACTAGAGAGACACAGAGACAGGAGAGGGGCTGTGTGAGAAAAGGAGAGAAAGGCAGCGAGGTAGAGAGAAGGAGCGAGATGCAGTACTCTGTGTCTGCGTCTGGGAGCTGGTCTGTGGAAGAGCAGCACATTGCCTGGAGGGTGGACCATGCGATCACACAGGGACATGGACTGGAGATCTAGGACATATGGACAGAATGTATAACCCCCAGTGAGAGGCAACCAAGTCAAGGGACACCAGAAATCCCTTTTATCCAAGTTGGTTTCAAACCAGGAACAGCAGAAAAACAACTGGACCACACAGTCTGAGGATACTAAAAAAAATTGGTTTTTTTAAATTACTTTTGTTATTATTATTATTATTACTGTACCATTTCTTTTAAGGGACCTGCCTTGAGTGTACAGTACTGAATCCTGTGCTAGAATTCCAACAGGTGCCTTTCAGGTGTTAACAAAACTGCCAGCATAGACAACAGTGGACAAGGTGGAGATTGTTGGCTCTGGAATATCTGGTCCTGAACGACTACAGTGTCTGGATTGTGGACTTGTTCTAACCTCTGACCCAGTCATCCTAGAATCCACCACACTCTTTCGTCATGTCTCAGACCGGGGGTCGAGTCCACAACAAAAAAGCTGGCATTCGGGCAGCGGTGATCCTAATCGGACTACTCCACAGGTCCCGCAAAGCCAAGGAGAGGGAAAGGGAGAGGGAGAGAGAGGCAGAGGATGAACGGTGGGTGAAGTTTGCCATCCTTCTGACACCAGGGCAGGGCTGCATACAGACAGACAGGCAGACTTGGCACTGCAATGCTGACCCAGGTCTGCCAACTGAACTTTACCGGCTAGGCTTGGTATTATGTTACCCAGTTTTGTGCCCCATGGTTGAGAGGGAAGACTCGTAATCAATCGTAATGTTGGTACACAGGTACCAACATTACGATTACAAAAAAAAAGCACACACGCACACAGCGTTTATGTTATTGACAGCGCATGTGTATATGGGTCAGTGAAAATGACTAAGCAAAGTGAGAACGAGGAGAGTATATTGGAGAATTAGTTAACATGTCTCAAATAGCTAGAAGCTCTCAAAGAGCGAGAAAGAAAGAAGCGTTGATGGCTGCAGAGGGAAAATGACCTAGAAAGAAAAAAGAATAAGGTGGAGAGATATAGCCTAGCTTTGTTTCTTTGTGTGCTGGGCATTCTGCTACAGTAGCTTTGACACTCAGTTCAGTCTGAGTCCATGTGCTGTAACTTATACATCCAGTGCTTATCACTCTCTTCTGTACACACAGGCAATCTGGTTACACAACTGCTTTGTCGAAAGGACACATTATTTAAGTCTCTCATGCTGCATCACTTATACCTAAAATATATTCTCACCTTGTTCCTCAAATACTGTTTTTGTGGCTCTGTCTGAAAAAACATCTAGTTAACTTCCCTCGTATTGGACATTTAATGAATAATTCACCTTCAGTGCTACTGTATGCAATGTCACTGAGTTGCAAAATTAATGGTCCTTTTTATGTTACCTGGAAAACAATCACCACACTAATATATTAATATAAACACAATTATTTGGTTACAAAAATACAAAGAATAGTACAACATAAAAAGTATATGAAGTATATATAGAATAATATCATATATTTTGTAGTTGGTCAATGAAAGCATACAGTATATACTGGTTAGTGTAATAATTACTTGATTATATACTGTACTAACAACAAGAACAAGTGAAATTGGACACAACAGCATCAGAAAACGTAAACACTGACCTTGTACTTTTCCTTGTCCAGAACAAGAAAACCAAGGAATTTGTTTTCATCACTATATCTAGATAATTTGACTCCGAATACACCCTTAGACGAATGCATTCAAACCCATGTGCCACCTGTTAATAGCAGTGTGTAGGGTTGGCAAGAAAGAGAACAACAATGCCACAACTATACCACCCCCACACCATACATGCGCACGTGTGTGCGCACACGCGTGCTCCCACACACACACGAACACACACCTACTGTACATGCACACACACGCACACACACCTAAACACACACACACACACTGGTGTGGTGTTGGTGCCCAGCTAGCCATTAACGGCTGTGCTTGTACAGCTAATTTTGGGTCAGCGCAGTGGTTTATAGCCTCCATGAGGAGACTGTCTAGGCAGACAGACTGGCTCTAGCTGTGCTGAGCTTTTGTGTACTGGGACTGGGGGCACAGCAAAAAGGACAATATCATAAATGTGTAGTGAATGAGCATTATACTCTGTACTTATTCAAATGTAAGCCACACTGAGGTTGTGTTTTGCTAAGTGATAAGGAGTGATGTCTTCTGACCTGTGTGTGTCTGTGTGTGCATGTGTGTGTGTGTGTGACTTTGTGTTGCTTATGAGATAAGGCAACACAACACGCACACACAGGTATAGCCGAGGGCAATATCACAAACATGTTCTTGTTTTAGCCAGTGTAATAATCTCTCGAAAGCAGAACTAGCCTGAGGTACGATTGCGTGTCACTACATTATAAAGGCAGTTTCTTGCTATATAGTGGTTGTCACAGCTTTAAAGGTCTCTTATGGTGAAATTACAGTTAGGTGTTCAGTTGTATTACAGTAGCTACAGGCACCTGAATATGCAGGACAAATGTTAAAATTGGTCTCACATGCCATTTAGCTGCAATTCCTCACCATGTGAATCAAGCCGGTCAGACCCTTATGTGTGACATCGATTCTAGATTACAACCAATCATCTTTGACCTATCCAGTCACTCTCAGCCAGATAGCCAATGAAGTCAGGGCCTGGTAATCTCAAAGGGAGAAAATGTCTCCCCAAAAAGATTGCTGGAATTGAAAGGACATGGAGCCTGTACACCATCAGGATAGCGCATCTTCCATTCTAACTATTATCATGCTAGTATTTAGTTTTACTAAGGAAGGCTTTGCAGAACAAATAGTATTTTTCTGTGTGTTTTTTTATGTTTATACACTGACAGATCCTATCCAGGATGTGACATCTCCAGCATACTTAGATGTGAATTGTTTTCACAATTGACTACCCACAGGGTTAGCACAGCAGGGATACAACACACATGCACATGCAGATAACGTCTTATTTTCTCATTCTGTTTTCCTCTGTCTCGCCCTGCTGAGCTGTAATGTATGTTTGCCCTCCATTAATTCTAACAACATTAGGTCTGCTGCCTGCCATTCAACTCAATATGTAGATTCACCTCTATTTATCTCCATCATGTTACTCCATAAACAGCTGCAGATGTGGCTGTGTGCATTTGAGTCAGGTGGGGGATACATGGATGTGCAGTTTGATCATGTACTGTATGAGTGTGTTTATTTCTACATTATGCTATGTTTTTGTATTACCACTAGTGGTTTTCTTTCAGTACTGCTTCTAAATTGGTGGGTGAGAGGGAGGCTTTGGAGAACTGAGCATAAGTGAGGGAGAAACGCCTTCTTACATCTGAATGGTTTGACGAAGTTCTGGTTGAACGACACCTTTTTGTTTGGCACACAAATGAGAATCTGACCAAGGCAATTCTTTAAACAACACACACACATATACGTTCATCATAGGCCTGTCATGTAGGACTCTTAAATAATACACATGTAGTGCTTTTAAAATAGTAATGGTATTGATGCTATACTGTAGTCTCCGTTTTTGTGTAAGGGTTGTGTTTTCCGTTTGATCCTTGGCATGAGGGTTCTGCGTGTGGAGAGCAGCATAGGATGTGCTCAGAGAATAGGGGGCAAGGTTGATGGTATACTGAGATGTTTGTCATTATCTGCGTCCTCAATCCTTTTCCTCCCATTCATGTGACTTTGTCAAGTTTGTTCTTATTCTGGATCGAGAACCCTCTTCCTCCCCATCTCTTCCCTAGCACTGCATGGGAAAAGTTTAGCGTGCACTGTACTGTTCAGTGAGTGAGTGAGAAGAGCAGTTAGAGCAGTTGCTGTGCTTTGGTATATCCTTCATGTGTTGGCATTGGGGGTCAATTTGGATCAGTCAAGATGTGATAAAGGAAGTCTTGAGCACTGCTAATGTTTGCGACCTGGTCTTGATCTTGTGTTGTGCAGAAGGTCTTCTGGCTTGCTTTCAAAACACTTGTGAAAAACATCAAGTCGAAGGCACATACTTAATTCAAAAAGCCTAACAGCATTTACAACAAAGGACATTAAAAATGTTTACATTTGCAAAGTGGCCTTTTCTCCAAAAGGAATAATAACTTTCTTTTCGTGATTTTGACATTTCAAATGAATGAGTTTTGTATACACCAATCATGAGAGTGTTCCACCTCAGTGGTAGTTGAAAGGTCAACAAGGGCTAGCTTGATAACACCTGCTTCTACTGCATCTTTAAGAGGTGAGTGAAAGAGCTGTACTGTATGTGGTGATCTACAACAAAGCTGTGAGGGACGAAAAACATATTTTCTTTGAATCTTAACATTGTTACATTTTAAATGTGCATAGACTGTACTACCAAAGCATTGAATTAATAAAGGACATTATTTTGAAACATACATTTCCAAGAATATTATTTTACAAGCTGCTGTTCAGGAATGTTTCAATTTATAAAATCATAATTATACTGTAAATATGACTCAATCTAACCTTTGAGGGGATACTTTATCTCCTTTCCTCTGAGCTCCTGAATAAAACAACTGCTTGGAAGGGCGCTTTATTTCACGCTCAACCTGAACACAAGAAAGATAGGACAATGTTTAAAAAAAGTAAACTGAGCTTTCTGATGGAGATCCAGCTAATTATATAAGTTAATATAATTAGCTGGATCTCCATCAGAAAGCTCTGTCAATGTCAGCTTTTGTAAAGTGTTGACAAACTCTTAAACTGGCATTGATGCTGGTCAGCCCACATGCTTGTTGCTTCTTTTGTCAGTTCTGGCTAAAGCCTACCTTCTGTGTTGTTGCTTCAATGTGATAAACATTCAAATAATAGCATTCATAATCAAATCTGAATGTCTTAGGATGGTCGCACTGTGACCAATAGATGAGAGTTTCTCAACATTAAGTCAGTGTTGCCGCTTAGGCCACACGACATGGTTGGACTTTCAACATGCTTAAAATGAATTGATCCTGCCACGAGAAGCAACTTCAATCACCTACAGTTACTCCAGGGACTTACCAGTGGTAAATAGTGTCATGGCATAATGTCACAGTAATGTCAACATATCATATTCTACCAAACTCATATTACCACAAGAGGTACAATACATTATACAGAAAGGTGACTGATGGTGTCCCATACCAGCCAACCAGGACAGAGACAGTACAGTAACTAACTTTGTGGACACAAGTAGTCCTCTGTCCTCTCAAACACACGCACACACACGCACACACACACACACACACACACACACACACACCACATGCACATGCACGCACACATGCACAGGCACACATTGTAGTTTTTATTTTCTGAGTCACTCCTCCATTCTACCTAACTTCAATTACTCTTCTTGTCTTTCTCATTCTCTGCAAGCACCATTGTGATAACAGCTGTTAGGAATGTTGTGTTTATGTGTGTGCGTGCGTGTGTGTATGCGTGCACGCACGATGTGTGTGTGTGTGTGAGTGACAGTGAGCCATGTCTTGGGCTGTAATGGCTGAGATGGCGTTGTCTCTCTAACAAGTGTCTGGAGACCCACTCAAGACAGCCCTATTTACCCAGCTCTACACCAGGGATTGAGGGTGCTATTTTTAGATTCATTTAGTTCCCCCCACTCTTGTTCTCAACTCACTCGCTCACGTTCTCTCTCTGCCTGACATCCATTCATTCACTCAGTATCTCTCTCTCTGTTTTCCTTTCTCTCCTGCCCTGTCTTTCCAGAGTGTGTGCTAATGTGAAGCTTCTTGAACCATTCACAAGCAAGAGCATGTGCGAATAAACAAAATTGAGAAGAATATAGACCGCTGGCACAGACAGAGCCTCCATGGTGTCTGATCAAGGTGCTGTAGATTTAAATGACTACCTATTGCAAACTGCATTCTGGCAAGGGTAACATGCAACTACAACTTGAGCTTACTGTTAAACCAACTCGTATGTACAGTATGAATATTTATAGCTGTAGGCTGTTGCTCCATATTTGAACCTGCAATGCCGTTTGACAAGTCACTTAACCACTTGGTCTATTTTTAAGAGGTGGTTGGAAAATATACGTTCATGTTGTGTACGTCTACAGCTACGTGTGGTCAGTGTGTGTAGGTGACAGCTTCCTATAATTGTGCTTTGGTACAAGCAGAAAGGGAATGTGTGATTCCAGACAGACACACACACACACACAGTGTCCAGTGTGTATACCAGTGTGTTGGATGTGTGCCCAGCCCCGAGCAGGCAGGACCTTGACCAGCGTCATTTCACACCAGAACCTGAACACCTGCACTCATTACACACATTTCCAGGAGAGGAGGGGGTGGAGCGGCTGAAAGTAAGTGGAAGGGGGATGTCAGCCAAGGACATACTGGCACAAAAGACAACTTGAAAAATACAACAATATAGTACATGAATATGTAGGGTGACAACAATGTAGTACTAGTTAGTTCACATTGGTACAGTAGGTACACAGCCAGGTTAATGCAGTTCAGTCCTGACTGAGTTATGTGTGCACTTGGTCAAGAAAAGAAAAAGCCTGTGATAAATGGAGAATACTGATTTTATGTAATTGGAGAAAGGTGCAATGCAACAAATGCTTTGGGGGTGTATCCCACTCATTATTTCCAAAGGCGATAATAATTCCTTATTATTATCTTCTTATATTGCAAATACATTTCATAAGCACTGATAATTAGGATGCAGAGTGAAATATGATCCACTTGTTTTGTATTGTCAAGCACAGGCACTATGATTTAACCCACACTAACACAAGCAACTTAACCTCTTGTACTTGATATTGCTGAGCTATATAATAGTGCATTATTAGAGTTGTCCCTTTAGATGTCAGGGTATTCATGGTAAAGAATATGTTTAAGCCTTAAAGCTTTAAGATAAACAGCATTGATTTGGCCAGTTTCCCAGACAGCGTTTATAAGCCAGTGAGGAATAGTCTTTGCAACAGACTTGTTGCGAGAAAAATAAATATGCCAATATTTCAATTGAGATTTAGCAACACTATACTCATTATTTCAGAGAATACGGACCTTTAGGCCTACACTTTGATCTTAAACACAGCCAGCACTCTACTGCACATGGAACACTGTTTACTGCCTACAGAGGAAGCATTCCTTCAATGGTTGATTAAGCATAAATAGTTAGTAAGAAAGCATAAATAGTTTTTCCAAGCAAGTTGAAGCCCGCCCACCACCAGCACCACCTTCATTATACTGTCAATACATATACCATAATTGAAGCTTTTGGCCACTCCTGCCGCCACTTCATCTGTTATCGTCAGCCAGTTATCTCCATTAACTAGCATTTCACTGATGTCGTTGCCAGGGCCAATATAAAATGTTACTGAGCATTTCGCTGTGCAGTCTTTCTGCGTTAGCAGTCTAATGGAGAGGGTGTCCGATAGCTCTCATTCTCTCTGCTGGCCATCATGTTTTGTCCTGTGCCCTGTAGTCTGCGCTTGTGTCCCCTGCCCGCCGACCTCTCCAATTACTCCTGCATTAAGTCCATTAGCAAAAGCAGGAGTTGTATAATCGCCCAGTCGGCACAAGGATCAGGGTCCTTATTGAATTTCATGGAAGTAACAGAAATGATGTGCCAAGCCGGAGCACACAATTATTCTCTGGGATACGGTGGAACACTTACATTTTGACCCCAGGCTCAACTGCCGCCTCATCTCTTCTGACTATCTCACACCATTTGCTCTTTTCTTGACCTCGTGTTTTTCCTCAGTATCTATTTTTAGTTTACAAAACGGACCGTTTCTCTTTTAATTTTTCCATCCTCTGCAACCTCCTTATCTGTAATTTTGTTGTTTGTTGTTTTATGTTCACTTTCTGTCTCTCCTGGTGTGCCTGACATCCTAATTCGATCCCTGGGGTATAATCTGTAATGCTATAGTATGTCTTACTAGAGCTCTCTAACACACGTAGAAACACGTAGAAACACACACACAGGCGCGTGCACAAGCACATACACACACTCGTGTACACATATGAGCACATATTACTCCCCGCTCATTAGACAGATGTGATTACTGAGAAATCAGCAGCATAATTAGCAGGAGCAGGATTACAGACGAGCTGTACAGAAGACATCGTCGTGCATAGAGCACAAAGGATGAATTTAGATCAAGAACATGATGTGTCCTATTTTATCCCGGGGGGTTTCACAAGCCATTAATCTCAGATCCAGGTAAAATGGGCTTGGAAGCAGAAGGTACGGATAACCTCATTTTATGGGTTTTAATGCTGTGCATTGGGATGGTATTGGTTCAAGCATGCACATATGAGACAGTAAACAACAGGATGATTAGTTAAAACGATACTCCAACAAGAGATTTAATTTGATTTGTTTGTTTTTTTTTGGTGGAAGATTTCAACGTTATTGCAGTACATGAAAGTTCAATGCTGAAAATATCTGAGATGTTACAATGACTAAAACATAAACTGTGAGCACAAAACTAATATGGCCTCCGAATTGCAATAACAGAGTGCATGCAAATCAAACACTGAGGCAATAATATAGGAATAGCCTCAGAGGTTGTAACGTACAACCTCCAAGAGGCAACCATAGGACGCAACAGCTACAGTACCAATTTGTTTCATGTTGACTAATACATAAAATGAGTCCGCCTCTAGAAGCTACAGTATAGTGCAATATGTAACAACGACCGCTGCCTGTCGGAACACCTACTGTATAGAACTGTGTTGAAGAACGTCATGGCGACGAACAAATGCACAGACTGCACAGCATACACATACATGTGCACAGCAGCATAGCCTTGTCGAGACAGGACTGCATGCACCCACCTGTTAGCACACAGCACACGTGGACAGAGCCAAACAGCGTGTCAGGGCAGTAATGTAGAGCACGACAGCGGGCAGAGAAGCCGACTGATGCCAGCACTAATAGTGATGCCCACTATCTGAGGGCTTATTGGCTGAGGCTCACACAACACATGATGTGTGCGTGTGTGTGTATGTGTGTCTGTCTCTGTGTGTGTGTGTGTGTTAGTTGCCTACAGTGAGTCAGTCTACATTGACTGTTTGATTCTGTTTTCACCTCTGTGATTGGCTACTCCTAAATCCCTGTTTGTCGTCTCTGTGCTGTTTTCCTGTGTCATGCTGCGGTTACCTCTACACCCCTCCCCCTCCTCCCTGCAGCATTTACCCCATCTCTCCTCCCTGCTCCCCTGTTCCCTCCCTCCAGCCTTCTGTCTTGCGTCATTTTAGCATCGAGCAGGTGCCTTTTTCTTTTTTTACCCCGAGCTGTCCGAAGGTGTTCACCTGTCTACAACTGTGCAGGTGAAACACCTTGTGGCAAACAGACACACACACGCACACATGCACAACCACACGCACGCACACACGCACACACACACACTTTCATGCAACATTTGTTATATCCCATGATCTCTCTCTTTCTCTCTCTCTCTCTCTCTCTCTCTCTCTCTATCTCTCTCTCTCTCTGTATTCCCTCTCTTAACTCTCCTCTCTCACTGTCTCCTTTCATTCTGCTAGTTTCGCCTGTATGTTTTACCATCCTGTCGCTCGCTGCCAGTTGCCATGACGTCACTGTTGCATCGTCATACAGACATGCAGCAAGGACAAGTGAGTGTGTGTGAGTGTGTGTGTAAGAGAGAGCGAGAGAGAGAGAGAGAGAGAGAGAGAGAGAGAGTGGGAGAGAGTGAGAGAGAGAAAGAGAGAGAGATGTGCATGTGTAATAGCTCTTGTCCTCATGTCCGTACAGCAGAACTATAGAGGCAGACTGCAGGGCTCTGAACTTTTCACAGGTCACTAGTGAACAACACAATGTGTCCTCGGTTAGCTCTTCCACTGAGAGAGCAGCAAATCTGCCTCTCAACTCACTTTGACTGACCTTCTAAATGAACTTTGATTCTATTCTATTCTATTCTGTATTTGGTATCTCCTCTAAATTTAAAGATTCTGCTTTGCTTGTATATTCATCTCTACTAAATCTGTTCAAGTCTACTCTGTTATGTTCATTTTTGTTATGTTTTGTACTTTACAGTGCCTCTAGCTAGACATGCAGTCTTTATCCAGAGTTGACCAGCGTTGGTTGTTGTGTGCTTACATGAGGAGAGGCAGTTGTGCATTGTGGGAATGCTGAGCCCATGGAAAGAATGGACTGCCATGCTTTGGGCTATACGTCTGACCTATGTCCTGCCTATGCCAGGCTGGGTTTGGGATTGGTCCTCAGACCACGTGACTCTGACTTTCCACCTTTCCATTAAACCCTCCAGGCAATGAGGTGAGAGAGAGAGAGAGAGAGAGAGACAGCGAGAGATGAGTGGGGGGTTTGTCACACATTGATTTCTGAGAGTCAAGCTGTTACTTGGCAGCTGTATAGCACGCCATAGTGTTCATTACCATTACCTCTCAGGTCCAGGAGCCACACTGTGTGTATATGTATGTGTCTGTGTGTGTGTTTCCTGCATTAATTAGCAATATTAGCCTATATCAGAGAATCGAGAGCTGTAACACTTTGTGCTAATGAAACAAAATTACTATTCATTTCACATAACCATTTTAACATTTTGTTTTTCCACCTAGGGAGTTTTGCGCTCTTTACAGGTTAGCTAAAGAAGTTGTTGCAATTGTTTAAAATCCATGTTTTAATTCCTCAACCTGGATGCAAAAAGGTTGAAATTCCCATCCCTGCACAGATAGTGTTCATGGAACTTTTCCAGTGGAGTGCATGGATCAAAGTAAAATAAATTAATTAAGATCCCCTTTCCACTTAATTTCATTAATGAGAATTATTTAGTCAAGGAACACAGTAACCACCAGGAAGTTGGTCACAAAGTCAGTTTGTGAATACAGTTCCATTGACTTAGTGCCCTTGCATGTTTGTATAATATATTGGACACACATGCTTTCTTAATAAACTATGTGTTCATAGTGCAGGTGCACCATAAATGACACCATAAATGTCATAGCGTACACAGATGGCATTATGTAAAATTTGATTAATAAAAACAGGTTACCATTAGTCAGAGAAGCAGCATGCAGAGTATTAAGATGCAGGCAATACAGGACATTGTTCACCAAACAATTTGCTCTGTATTAATGTGCTCTAAACGCAGTTCCCATGATAGAACATAGTTTTCATGTTACACCACTTCTTTTTGTCTCTTCCACTACAAGGCTTTCAACATTTCAAAATGTTGCTTTGATGATTATCAACCAAGATATCAGCATCTGGTTTTGTTTGAGTAAGAAACCCAATCATTGGATTCTATTCACCTGTTTGAACACAGTGAGTTTCAGTGAGTGTTCAGTTAGTTTATGGAATATGTGATACACATTAACAAGTTTATAAAATAAGAATTGTATGACATATGACACAAACGTCTGCTGTGGTGTTCCAAAATATGATGGATAGCAATATACCTTGTTCTGGTACAATCCTTAATTTTCTGTTGACGACTAAAAATAACTATTGACATCTTGCTCCATATTTATAAGAAAAGATAAGACCTGCTACCTCACAGGTTTTAACATTGTAATTAAGATACAATGTATACATAACAGGTCTCCTGCTATGGAATTGAATGGCTGGGGGTTACAATATGTGGCACCATATGCACATGTGTTCAGTGAAATGTATAATGTATGTCTGGTCCTGGAATTGTCCTTATACCTTATTATCTCAGTGCCATCTTTTGTTTTTCTTAATCTCAGACCCTACAGGCAAGATTGTTGCATTAGATGATCTTTATAAATTCATTTAGATTGTGAGACAGCCCAACTTTCCTGGAAGTTTTAAAAGCTTGCTCCCTGACGAAACTATATATAATATCCAGGAAATAAATTATAATTTTTTACAGCAAGCGAGAGAGAGTTCAATGGTCATTTCTAATGATAGACTAGACGAGCAACAAACCGAGAGTGACAGATGTGGTGAGAGAGTGACACACGCGCGTCCTGATTGGTCATTACACATTGTTTGCATAAGTTTCTCAGTTACCCATGGTGGGTTAAATGACACATTTTACGTTAATCATTAAACTCACGTTGACGTTGACTTTAATGATTTTGGCATTATCATAGCTAATGTTATTTTAACTAACTGCTGTATTGGTGTCAGGGTGATAAGGCCAAACTCCCTGTAAACATGAAAAGTCGTTTTTAGCGTAGTAGACTTAGATTAGGTGATATCCCAAAAACATAAAAGTATGTATGTAACCTATTACATAAGACAATATAATAAGGATACACCTTATGCTTTTACTTATTAATGGGGTTATAGGGATGTATATAGTTATACCAATTTGATTTAGTTTCAACAATAGATATTAATACATTGGAAAAACCTTTCGGTTTGTTCTCCCGATTGTTGCTTTCTTTTAGCGATTCTGAATTTCGCATAGAAAATTATTCTTCCCTGCCCCTCAGCTTGTTGTGTATGCCGATGTCCATTATGAGATAGGACAATGGGTCAGTCAGTCTACAGTCGCAATTCATTAGATAGACCAGTGAGGGGTGACCTTTGATTAGGGAGTGAAATCTGAACTTCTTTACCGGCCAGCCACGTCAATAGAGATCAACCTTTCCTTCCTCATCTTCTATTCTTCTCTGCAGGAAACAGGAGCTGCTGACCATCTCCAACGTCCCTCTGGGAGAATGTCCTCCATCCCCACCACGCACTGCACCACCCAGCATGAAGGTAGACAAACACACACACACACACACATATACAGTACATGGACAATGATGTCCAATGATGGACATTGTTGTCTTATGTTGCAATTTCAAGGACCATTACAACCCTGATCGGCTTTGTTGATGGCCTGCTGGCACTCCACCTACAAAAGGATGAAGGAAAACAATAACGCTTGTCTCACACCATCTACAGAAGATTCACATAAAGTATCATCTATTCTCTATAAGGAGGCTTGATGTTTCAAATGTATTGCATTCCCATTTATAGGTGTGCTTGTGATACTAGAGTGATTTCTGTCAACAATTACAGTAGTTATGAGAGAAGTACATTAGAAGAATTCATTAAATGTTTCCCCTCAAATGAGAAAAGGGCGGTGTGTTTTGCAGAAAGGCAGATTAGCAGGCTGATCAGGAAACGTATGGCTCTTCCAGGAGTGAACCACTTTGCTCTTTATGTCACCTTGAGCCCAGCCTGCTTTATTGAATCTGCCAAGAGAACGCAGAAGTAGACGAGCTAGGCAGAAGGAGTGGGAGACACGAGGCAGGAGCAAGATGGTTAGCTTATAGAAGAAATGGACAGGCAGAAGAGAAAGGAAATGTCTTCTGTCAAACAGACAAACTGACACACGCTCAAATGTACACACACACACACACACACGCGCGTACGTAAGCGCAAACCAAGGTTTTTCCACCCAAGATAAAAAATACAAATAAATTAATGTGAAGAGAATTTTTTTATTTTAAAGATGGTCCCATCACAGTTGCTGTGGTAACAGCACTATATGAACATGGTCAATCCTGTTTTTTTTGTTTTTTTTTGTTTTTTACTGTGTGAAGCAGAATTGTATGAGGACAGCTTGTGTGAGGGCAAATACCCAGCTCAGCTCAGCCTTGCCTTCTCTTCGTTGTAAACAGGAAGTAAGCAGACTATCAGATTATTGTTGTCAATGCTGCTAGATGTACAAGGAAACAAATGGAGTCACATCAATTACAGTAAATGATCATATCCTCAATGTAAAGTGAACTGAAGAAAAAAAATGAAACTAACAAATAGTAGTAGAGTCATTATACTACATTGTTAGTGCAACTTTATAGAATCATTATATTTCGGAAAAGTAAAAAATGTCTGACAATAATGAAAAAATTACAAATGGTTTTGTTACAATACTGTTGGTTTCATGGAATGTATAACTGTAAAGTAATAGTAAGCTAATTCTCAAATATCAACTTCTAGAATGTTTATAAAAAACAGAATATTGTGGGTATAGGATTGATGAGTAATTATTAACAACAGCTTTCGTGATCACTAACAAAGCACTGGGCTGTGTTCCGCAAGGTGTGTGTGTGTATGTGTGTGTGTGTGTGTGTGTGTGTGTGTGTGTGCGTGCGTGCGTGCGTGCGTGTGCGTGCGTAGGTGTGTGTATGTTTGCTGCAAGCGCAGGTGGAGATAGACACCGGTAGGACTTGTTATGGACGTTTGAACAAACCACTTGACTTTCCTGTTTAAGTGTTATAATAAGCCCTATGTGGAAAGGTGAGAGGTGAAAGTGAGAATTAGAGTGACAGATATGTGTTGAATCAGATTCCATAGAAGTAATCAAGGAAACCTTTGGTAATTGAGTTCAAAGTGTGTTCAGAAGGTGTTCAGAGGGTCACTGAAAGAGAGGAAGAAGGCTAGTCAAGGTAGGCAGTCAATACAATATATGAATAACTATAGTTTGTATTTTAATTTAGTGTCTGATTTAACATAAATAGGAAGAGAAGAATTCAGTTGGGATGTGACATTATAGTTATACAGTAGATTAGATTAATACAGTAGATAGAAGTAAAAAGTAGGATGTGTCACGTCCTCTTATGTGATTTCAAAAGAGCCAGCATTATTTGTCCTATATGGTTTATATTAAATATATGGTTAATATATTATTATATTAAAGGTGGACTCCTCAATTTTATCACTGTCTGAAATTACATGTGACAGTTTGCTGTCTTGTCTTGCATGCACTAGATACCATGTACTGTAACTATTCATATGATTCCTGCTCAGTCAAAGCTCAAGCCCCCTTCTTAGGTCCACCCCTCTGATAGTCTTCCTCCCCTAACACAGCAGTTGTTTTTACCCAGGGGAGTAACTGCTGTGGGATGGCGACTAACGCAGGCCTATACAGTATACAGTATCTGGCTGTAGTATCTGTAGTATCTGTATCAGTATCTGACAGTAACTCTTAATGGACCTCTTGCACCTGTCATGTTAAAACGTTAGGATAATGCTAACTGTGACTAAGGTACAGTACAGTTGTTTTCCATCTTATATTATAGACCTCGCTGGTCTGTTTGTTTGCCATAATTCTCCATGGTTACTTGTTTTAGTCCAAATGACTGTCTACTTTGACAGTGATAAGAATTGTAGCTCAGTGATACTCATTTCCTGACATCAGAATTTCGACAGTTGGTGCATATCTGCACAAAACAGAATATTACTCAAACTAGACACTAATTTACTTAAGCTATGTGTCTAAGTCACAGCCAATATTCATTTGGAGTTTGTGTCTGTGCAGTTAAATAGTTTGTTATGTCCTTAACGACCACAGGAGTTCTTATTCCATGCATCATTGTGCATTTTGTGCAGTTTGTGACATTATGTGTCATTTATGTATGATTGTGGGCCGAGGTATACCCCTTTGAGACTGTATTGTGACAAAGTGATATATAAATCAACTGTAAGATGGGCAGTCACTGTCAATCATTAGGCCAGGCGCTGTATGTCTTTCTACCAGTCCTATCTGCCAACGGCCTCTGGTAGTCCCAGCGTGTTGCCATGGGAGATAAGAAATGGAGATGTTGTTGCTGGGCTAGTTAGAGAGAGACGCATACATACATAGACAGAACTGCATAGAGAAACAAATACCTACATTAGCAGTGCTTAGTTGAAAGGTAGAACAATAGAAAGTGCATCCGAAAACATCCCAGAGATGATACATGATAAACGTTGAATAAAAGTTGACAAGCTATTATGCTGGGAAAGAGAAAAGATGGGGGTGTTGTCTGGCATACTGCCTGTCTGAGGCATATATATAATAGTTAATGTATCAACTTAGTTTGCATTTGTGGTCTGGTTGGTTACATGGTTGTTGGTGGGAACAAATGTAATGTATCAGATGGGTGTGATCCGCTCACTTAATGTACAACGTAGTTTGATTATTATCATCACTCCAAAATGTAGTTGCTGGATTATCTGTAGAGTACAGTATATGATAAAAATGTCTAAACAAAAAGTCAGTATTCATTGAGTGATTCCGTTTTCAGCTTCCCAGTTGCTTTGGGTAGTTCACAGTCACACAAACACAGCCCTTTGTATGGACAGGAAGACACTAGAAACTGCTAGAAACATTGGACCGATGAGCTGTATTTCAATCTGAATGGGAAATTATTTGAAATCTGTGACATGTGTCCCCATGTGTTGTGACACACAAATCAACACATTCTCACACCCATGTACAGTATGCACACAGGGAAAAAACCAACAGGCAGTGTCATACACACATACACACACACATGCAAACATGCACTAACCCTTTCACACACCCACCTTAGGTTCGCAGTAGGCTGAGAACATACGGTATGCTGATCACCAGGGCTGCATATCTAACAGATATAGATAGACAGCTGTACTTATTGTTAGTGTGGCTGTGCAGTGTTGACTCTCCAAGAGCAGCCGCAGTGTCTGTATCAGTTTACAGCACCATAACTGGGTACATATTAACTCATAGATAGTCTCTCTCTCTCTCTCTCTCTCTCTCTCTCTCTCTCTCTCTCTCTCTCTCTGTCTCTCTCTCTCTCTGCTCTGGTAGGCATGACTGAGAGA
>JAODUG010041848.1:0-16970 GCA_027564795.1 Aphredoderus sayanus | reverse complement strand
TGGGTGGGGCTTGGGGGACGGTATCACTGTGGTATTGAATGATTCAGTCCGTGACTCATTTCTACATTGCTACCGGTATTCTGTCTTCTGACTGGAGGATGGAGGAGTGGTTTGGGGCCCCAAGGTTTTGGTCCCTTAGGGCGGGCGGGGGCTGGGCCTTGGATATTTGGGCTTGGTTCTTTGTCTCTCTGGATGTTCGTTTGTGGTTGGTGGGTTGGACTGATTGGCATTGCATGGACTGGGTTGGTCTGTGTGTTTGTCAGTTAAATTTTTCTGGCTATGGACGGATATCTAAGTCCGGGTCTCCGGCGTTTCACTTTTGCCGGCTTTGAGGGGCTAAGGCTGTCTGGGGTTTTAACTGGGGGGAGCTAGTCCATTTAGTCACCTGCGTTGTGTCTGTGTTCAGTGGTGCGCCCCTAGTGCCACATCCTTGGGGGTCTGGGGTATGTTGGTGTGACGGCTCATTCCTTCAGTTTCTCTGGTTTTCCATTATCTGACTGATATCGAAGTTGTTGTGGAGCGTGTCTGGGGTCTCTGGATTTTTGTTTTTTGTTTTTTCGGGGATGGTGGGAATGGGACTCCGGATGTTTGGGCTTGATTTTCTGTTTTCCCTGGTGCATGATTGTGATTGGAAGGTTTGGATGACAAGTGTAACATATCGTGGTGGTATTAATTTTCTATATTGTTTTTTATTTTGTATTGTTTTTAATTGCTTTGTAGTGTGAAGCACTTTGTGTTACATTATTTGTATGAAAAGTGCTATATAAATAAAGATTGACTGATTGATTGAAATGGGCACAATGTGGGTGCAGAGTCAATGTGTGTTATTTGAAAGCTACTCATTAAGTAACCTAGTTTACCTCATGCTGGTCTGCGTTCTCATGTTCAAATCAACATTAATATAATCTGACTGTCTTTCTCTAATCCAATCCTCATTCCAAAAGAAAATATAAACCACATTTCCAAACAAGAAGATTCAATCCAACAAGCTATAGAGAAACTTTGACAAACCTAGTCAAACCTAATATAGTTCTTTATACAGCTCTTTATAGTGGAAATACAACTAATAAAATGCACTTTTGCATTTTGAATTCATTTTTGTCCAACTAAAACCTTTTGGCACCGATAAGTGAAGGTTGTGTAGAGACAAACGATTGGGCATGGTTACTGCAGAATCTGCTGAGACACCCCCAGCGAACAGAGAATACTGGTTATTTGTTCACGATTTAGAAAATGCCAAATATTTTATGAATTCTAATTTGTCTGGGTGGTTAACATCATCTTGTTCTCTGGTGTGACAAAGTGAAAACACACGTATGTCTGTGACATGGCGTTTGTACGGTAAATGTCTGTTGTGATGTGAATAGATGACAGCACAAAACAACAGTGTCTGACCTTTGCAGCCAGTCGATAGGTTCTCCTCCAGGTCGCTGCCATCCCCACAGTTGTCAATGCCTTTGTCATCACACACCAGGCTCTGTGGTATACACTTACCATTTCGACAGGTGAAGTATGGCTCTGCACTGCACTCTGACTGGTTGAAACCTAGCATGGAACATGATCCACGATTTGTGAAACCTCATGAAGAAAACTGAATTGGTCCAAATGTAATCTTTATTGCTATAACAATGCAATGCACCTGTATGGGCAGTGCAAGTCATGAGGTTCCAATGTTATGTCATCCCTATATTGAGAAAAGATTTTTGACACAGTGGAGTTGCTTCAAATAATCAGGTACAATGTTTTAGATAATGTCAATGACAAATAGTCAATGCTGTAAAATCGGTTTTGTTGTTTAGGTTTACTAGCATCTTCACTGTCTAATGATGAATCCCTAAGACACCTCAAAAATACCTTGGGCGTGGCTCTCACATTCACATACCAAGTCGGAAGGAGGTGAAGTCCCCAATAAAATCCACTCTGGGTTGGGTACCTCTGGTCACCAGCCTCAAGGTGAGGTGGTTTCCTGTGGAGAGCACTGGACGTGGAGGGCTCTTGCCACAAAGCGGCGGACCAATGGGTGGTGAGTTCTTGTCCTGTCCGTCGTAGAACTGGATGTAAGAGCCTGCATGGCATGGGTCACCCTGCCCGTCAGCGGGTAGGGGCTCCAGCTTTGGGCTGAGAGGGGCAGGACTCAGAGGCGCCACACGAAGTAAGCTGTAGACCAGGAAGAAGCGGAAGTAGAACTGGACCTTGTCTTTGGGGGATATGGCCTGCATTGTGAGGTGACAGTCGGTCCCCGTGGTGACAAAGTAGTACTTCTTTGTTTCCTGATGCGAGTTGACAATCATGCCGTCACCCCTTACAGTCTGGCCACAGAAGTCCGCCACGTTTACTACAAGAAACACAAATAGACATTCTCAACTGTCTGCCAGTTCCTATCCCTTCCGTGAACTAAATGTCATGGATAACCTTTTGCCTGTAAGCAGGTGTTTCATTCTTTTGATTCCTGGAAACTGGAATTGGTGGGTATTCAATTATTTTGAAGTGCAAGAGAGTTGGGTTATTCTAAGTAATATAGTATATGTATTTATCAGCTGGTTGATGTTTATTGTGTGCCAATTATTGTATTTGAATCCCCTGGATTTAGGTCAAACTGCCACTATGCCCCCTCCCTTCGTTTGTCTCTTTATATGGGTGGGAAAAAACTAAAACTAAATGATGTTCCTAAAGGTCTACATTTTCCCTTGACCAGTAAGAATTCCATTCACAGAGAATTGGTAATCTGCTTGAAAGGTCCAGAAGGGGATCTGATCTGACCAGGAATTATTATTGTCATTTCAGACATATTGCTCAACCAGAAAAAACACAATATAATACAATATAAATATAAAGATCCACAACCACCTCTTCTCTGGGCCAAATAATGAGAAGATTTATGACCACCCCTGGAGTTTATTAGCTGTTACCCTGGGAGACCACTAGATCCTCCTGCGCTGACCTCCCGGAATGTCCCAAAGCCCGGGAGCCCCTATTTGTGTGAAACAACTAATCCTTCAACAACCAGTTCAGACAATGTCCAAAACATGGATATTTATAGAATAGTCTATAGATGACAGAAGTAAAGATTTTTACAAGTTAAAAATTCAACAATTGTAAAGTAACTGTGAGTGACTTGATTTGAGAGAGCAAATGTAGAGGGCAAAAATAGGTCATGTCCCTAAGGTACACATGTAGTGAAAAATGTCTCAGAGGAAGCTTTGTTATTAAAGGGCAGCTGCCTCATTGGCTGCGCATGTGTTATCCTAATGTCTGTGGACCCAATGCAATTACTTTACTGTTTTTGAATCCAGGCCAATTAAGTGATTGTTTATTGTATACAACCTCAAAAACTGAAAGTGGAATTTTTCAATTAAAAGTGGCCAAGTATGTACATCTAGGCTACATCATTTTAAACCATGCCTATATAAGCATCCTCAAGCAAGATGCCTACCCCTATTGTCCTTTATCACCCCTATTGTGTCACTGTTGACACAAGTCTGATTAAAATATGTAGGCTACCAGGATGTTTTGTTGACTTTTAAACTACAAACAATGTCCTAGTACGTACACCTTAGGTAATAATAATTTATTGAACAAACGGAAAAATACGCTATATAGAGACAGAGAGAGAGAACATTGGGAGGTGGGTTATTTGTTTGATGAAGTTTGAAAAGTTGTGGTGATTTTAACAAATTAGTAAGTTTCTGTGCAAATGACAATGACAATTCGCGAGATGGAGCAAATCACCAATAAAAGCGACTGGAGATAAATTACGCACACATGGAATATTAATAGTGACGGGCGTATGAATCCGCATTAAGTTATCATTCATCTTGTACCTTCTTACCGGTCTCAATCGCCGAAGTCTGGAGCGATATTAAGCCAAGTGAAGTGAACAACAAGAAGCACTCCCTGGCCGAATCCATTGCGTCAATTATATTTTACAAATGCGCAGACACTAAGTTGAGCTTTCCGGTGCTCAAATATATAAAGAAAAAACAAATAAGAATGAAAAAAATAAACAACTGAATATCGAGATACAGAAATGTAAAAAGTTATGAGCAAACGGGCTCTGTCTTAAAGGCTTCCGCTGAGAACGTTTCCACTTAAATTTCAATGACTGTCTCCGTTTTTACTCTCGGCCATCGAGACGTGGCTTTCAATTTCCATGACAACGCACATAAATCAGATTTAAAGGAGGAGCGCTACCCTTGCTCTCCTATCAAGCCCTTATTCACATGCCAGTAGACGCTGCCTACAGCGCACCCTTGTAGCCTACTGTTCATCAGTATCACGAGTGACTATCATTACACCTCCTATTGCCTATTTGAGTGCTGCTGGTTCAGTTCTAGTTCCCCTTGTTTTCTGTGCTCAAGTCTCGGCTTTCTGTGTCTCAAGTTGTCTAGTCCCCTCATGGTGTATTGTCTACACCTGTTTCCCTGTACAGTATATATAACCTGTGTTTCCTGTCTCTGTTGCTGGCCTGTTTGTTTTTCATTCTCAGCTAGTCTCCCTGTTCCTTGTAAAAAAACAACAACAAAAGGACTGCATTTATATAGCGCTTTCCTAACCTAGCAGCCACTCAAAGCGCTGTACAGGATTGCCTCACATTCACCATTCACACACACACACGGTGGTGTCAACCATGCAAGGAGCCACCTGACCACGGGAGCGTTTAGGGTTAGGTGTCTTGCTCAAGGACACCTCGACACTTGGTGAGGAGTTAGCGGGGTTCAAACCAACGACTTCTCAATCGCCCCGCTCTACCCGCTGCACCACTGTCGCCCCTTGTGCTTGTGCCCTTGTAGTTTTGTACCTGTTACTGACCTCTGCCTGTACCCTGATGCTGTTTCAGCCTGTTCCCTCTGTAGCTCTGTTGTGTACCAGTTACTGACCTCTGCCAGTGAATTAATACATTTTCAGTTATAAGTGTAAAGGGGTTCAAATTCAGTTGTCATTATGTGAGGTTTCATTCTCACTAGTATGTGTGAGATTTGTTCAGTATAGTGTGTTTGACTGCATTTCACGTATGTGTGTGTGAGGATTCTTGCTGTGATGGATGTATTTTCAATGTAATGGATGTTAAGGTGCAAGGACTGATGGGAAGTGAAGTTCGGATCTTTTGAGCGATTGAAGAATCTTGTTGAGTGTAATAATAAACTATCAGCTTGACCAACATATACTAATAATAATTAAAAAATGCAGAAAAATTGGGGCTGCGTTTAATACTATTGTACATATCTTAAAATGCAGTCACCCGATTGTGCAGAGCAAGAAAGGAGAATGTATTGTAGCGAAGCTGGGGGAAGAGTAAACAGATTAGTTTGACGGACACTTGTTGGGAGCAAATATCAAAAAGACCAAAAGGTTTTAGGAAAGCGAGGCTAGCGAGTGCAGTAAGCTGCATGAGTTACTGTAAAACTAGCCCGGTGCTCTATGTGACAGGAGGGAACGTCTGGCACTTTTTTTGTGGCCTGCGGTGAAAATTTGTAAAAATACAAAATAAAATAAAAAAAAACACGTCTTCTGTTAAAATGCTGATAGTCGATGCACGTTTTGCAAATCGGCGTAATTATGTAACTGATTACGTCGACGCGTTGCCTCTCCAGATATCCAGCAAATCATGTGCAGTACAGAAGTTTAATATATGACCATTATATGGATTCATGGTGTTTCTAGGGAGATATATGTCAGCCGACTCAGGGGCCATGTTAAAATCTCCTCCAACAATTATATTCTCTGTGGGATACATTCCTTTTAGTTTTGAAATTATATTCTCCAATTTGTCAAGTAAAATTCTATTTTGGTTATTATTGTTATAGCCATAGATATTAATAAAGATGAAAAAAGAATCATCGATTTTCATAACCACAGCCATCCAATGACCGTTTTCATCTACTTTGGATGTAACACTGTCCCCTGGACATTTATTGCAACATCAGCAGAGTGGGTTGAACCGAAATATTTTATCACCCCATTGACTAGTCGAGAATGAACAATCAGATGGACTTGAATGTGTTACCTGCAAGAAGATTAAATGTGAGTTTCTGTTTTTACAGAATAAAAATATGGCTTTCCTTTTAATATTATTTTGTAGACCTCGTGAGTTCAAAAAAGTGCAAATTAAAGTCATTTTTAAAGTAGACGTGAACTTATAAATAACACTGGTTTAAGAAAATATAATCCGCCAGTAGAGATATTGTTAATAGAAGAGAGTACCTTACTCTAAGATGAGTTGTATGAGCCAAGCCTTGTCAAGTCCTTTCTCATGATCCTTCTAAATTTTTTGAGGCAGATTGCTCAGTTGACAGAGCTATTCTTATCTTAATTGTCAATGTTTGTGATGCGATGTTGATGTAACCACAGGGACCTCTGTAATACGCCTTCTCAGACTCAGGCAGCAGATCTGTAAAGTCTAACTCCAGGTGAGGTAAGGACAGGTTAGCTGGAGACCAGAGTACAATTGAATGGAGTTATAGTTGCTGAAGCAAGAAGTGTAACAACCATAACCGGCCTCCCCTATTAGTTTGGCCCGGTCTGTCTTATGGCACTGCATCCCCAGATACAGCGTTCAGCTGCAGCCTGCGGATCGTACAGTAAAGAGATAGAAACTGGAACCGTCTGTTTTGGCCATGAATGGACCGGGATATCTCCCGAACCGTTTGACGGTCAGTCTGTTGCATTTCAGAGCCAGTGAGCAACGTACTTTGACTTTTTTTTTTAGGTGCGTTAATGTGCGATAAAATAATTGTCTGCAGTAATTCATTAATGGGTTAACGTGATAATAACGTGTTAATGTGCCCAGCACAAAAAAAAATAATATTCTGACGCAACTTTAGCGCCACTGCTGTTGCTACTGTATGTCCTTTGGCATTCATTTTTAGATGGACATGTGTGGAGGCAAATCTTGAGGTTGAGGTTATCTTTTTGTCGAAAAGCCGTTAATGTTGTTTTAATAAATATCATTTTCTAAAAAACCATGATATAATTTATTATAATATTTGTTAAAATAAGGATTTAGTTATCCAGCTTGTTGACGTGTGTGTGCTCAGGCCGCCATCTTGCCGGAACCCCAGTGGCTCGTAAAACAAAGGTATGGTGTAAAAATAAAGTTAACAAGGTGTGGTGTGATGTTTTGGCCAAATCATTGCCTAACACGTATAACGATCAAAACAGTAAAACATATTTTTATCTATCGTTTGGTCTCTTATGTTTTGTAAATTGGATCGTCTAGTGTCTACCCAGCATTACAGTGTAACATCTGGTGTCACAATTAAAAAGTATATATAAATATACCAATACTTTTAATAAGGAAAAAACAAAAGCTTTTAAGTGCTGTTCAGACAGCACAGCAGTAAAAACAACCAATACCATCCAATTAAGCAACTAGTGAAGAGCAATGTGGAAAATCTGACCAATAGGGTGGGTGAAATATTCTTTCTTACCATGTTCTTCTGCTTTCTCTCTTAATGCTGTTCATGTCACACAGTCTTTGCCTCAAGGGGAATAACTGGAATAAAAGTTTTTTTGTTGTTTTTTTTTTTTTACTGTCATGCTCAGTCAAAGATTTGTCAAAGCAGAGCTTTAACAGTTTTTACCTGACCTTTACCTAAATTAGTCACTTGCTCTGTGACCTGCTGCAGTGGCGACGATAAAACTGTTCTCCCTACCCTGAAATATCACTGTTGTTGCCCACATTATTCAGGTGACTGACAGCTACAATTGCCCGGCGAGCAACAGAACCCCAGGTAGCTGTGATGATTCTATGGAGTGATGATGATGTGTGTGCTACAGCATCAGCAATTTATGATTGACACTTTTTTTTCCGCTCAGCAAATTTTACAGTATTTTGATACTTTTTATGTCATAATGTTGAGCTGTTAACAGTGGAAAGTGTGAACTTATAATCGCTCTCTCTTTCATTTTTTTGTGCTTGAAAAGCAAAACTACTGTAGTTAGGTAGATGTCATTGTTTAGTGTGATTAATATATATATTTATTTGTGATAAAACTGATATACTGATATAATTTACAATTATTATTATTCAAATTCGAATTCGTTTTATAGTATTGTAACTACAATTTCAAATTGTGCTTTAACCTTTACAGAAAAATCTATCAGGAATAGTAGATAGTCTATAGTTTATATAGTTGATACTAGATGCTTCATGGAAATTGAAGCTTCAACTTAAGTATAACTGACAGCTACCATTGTTGATTGGAGAAACTGTTTCTGCAACTTACATTTATAAATTAATATATTTTCATATTAAAATAACAGATGTAGTATACTAGACTACTTTAAACCTCTTAGTAAGTCAAGTTTATTTATACAGTATAGCCTTAATCACATTAGTCTCAAAGGGCTGTGCAGGCCCAAATTTCTCATGGAAACAAATTACATCCCCATAACCTGCTCCTCCCCTAGACTTCTAGACGACTAGCACCCATGTGCTGTCCACAGAGATCAAAACATTATTAATATTTTTTACCACTGGACCAAGAGGGCCAGTGAAACTTAATGGTTCTTAGATGATTTGTAATGTCCATCTTAAAAGAAACTAAAAATGTCTGTTATTTAACATGTTTAACCCTGATGCTGGTTTTCACACAAGCATTGTGTGCTAGCGTTTTTGCTAACTTTTTATTAACTTTATCTCATGGGATAACCAGAGGAGTCACCGCGGTAGGGTAAAACTATCATGAAATTTAACGTTTGTTTTACCCATAGCACTCTATTTATGTTTTACCCCGCCAGCCAAACCCTGAATATTATCTGCATTGTGATTTACGGTACGTTGTGCTGAATTGCTCGTGCAGTAGGCTAATCATATAATGTTTTGGGGTGTCGTAATCATTAATCAATCAAACATCGAACATTGAATCTGAAGGGTCAGCCTATGTTTATGCACCGCACGCCACTGGCATTCAAAATTGAGTTGCTAGTTGTTCTATTATATTATATCCTGCTATTATGTTTTACTGGTCCCAGGACATCCTTACTGTTGCATGCTTTTGAATGTTTTTGTCAAGGTGCTGTGGTGTGGTATTCAGTTTTTAAAATGGGTTAAGGGCAAACCTAGCATTGTATGTCTAATTGTATGTTTAGATAACCTGTCATGACTGTAGTGGAAGATATAATTAGGGCTGGTTAATGTGCAGATGCAGATATATCCCCTGTGTTCATTAGTAAATAGTCTATTAATAATGTACATTTAGCTTTGAGCAAGAGCTTTTATTCAACAACTTCATCAAACTCTATCTTACTAGTTAATTACTAATTAATAATATTAGTTAATTTACTTTTGTTTAAAATGTTTGCATTTAGTTGTAGCTGTTAAAGTGGGGTGACACTACTCCCCATTTACGTTTTTAAGACTTAGAATGTTGTCAAGTCAACCTGGTGAATACATGACCAGTAAATACATGACTTATATTTGAAAAGAACAGTTAGAGAGGAAAAGTCTGACATAACACAGTTCAGTATTTTGGCACCTGTAATTTGAAACCATGCATTATTAATGTGTGGCATTTTAATGAATGTGAAGGGAGTTGCCCTATCATTTTTAATCTTAATTTCTACAAAGAATTCATTGCTATGGGTACTTACTGTGGTGTTTCTGATTTCTCAGTGTATGACGTACTAATACTAATAAATAATATCCATTTTCATATTCTGTTATTTTCCTCATAACCCAAACAATGCAGAATCATAATAGAATGTACTCTGCCATATGATAAAATAAATGTATTGTACTGCATGTAGAGTACTGCATGTTAAATTGCATGTATCATTGTGAGGCATGTTCATGCATGCATCATACAGTATTTTAAATAGGTATTGGTCTGGAATTTGAATAAACATCACTGTTCTTCAATTTTCCAAGGCACACTTTAATAAATAAGGTTAGACAGAAGAATAATCCAGTTTTATTTAATAATTTTCTCAAGAATATTTTGTGGATAATACCAGTGATACCTTCCTCCTGTAACTTACTCTTCCACAAATCCAAGCAACTGTAAAAAACCTTCCGTTTGTTTTGTCCCGAGGAAAGACACACCTCCCTCTCTGATGTTGCATTGTAAACTGTGCAGAGTGTTTTTTAAACGCAGGCAGGCTTCTATCCACCTGCAGAAACAATCAGTCTTGTTGTGATAGCTCTGCTGGAGTCTGCCCGTCTGGAAACCAAATTACACTGAGAAAATGCTTCAGTGGTGCCAACACAGACATTCAGGTCATTATGATTGGGGCTTTGTGTGACTGAAAAAGCATGTTTACAATATCTGACATGTATCGGACTGGTAATCCATTAAAACTTGACATTAAGTTGAAATGAATTATTGTTACAAAGTAATACATTAATTTGTAACATATTTAATTGTAACTACTATGTAACTAATATGTAGTAAGTATTATGCAATTGTATGTAAAAACGCTTTCAGGGTACTGGTACAACTGGTACAAGCTAATGTCAAATCAGCTAGTCAAATCAGCTTGACAAAGGTTGTTACACACTTGAAATTATTAATTAAATATAGCATTTTGTAATTACAATATGTGTTGTTCCTTATATGGATAATACATATCCATATAATGCAATCTCTAATCATATTTAATCATATTTGGCTTAGTACAATATGGTACATGTGCTTGTTCCACTTGTGTAATACTGTACCAATACCGCAAAAGCAATAGCAATTCCAGTTACATATTATTTCCACAGTAGTTTCTATTCATTTCTATGCTTTCATTAGGCTGTAGCAGTTTGAAATACACCACATAAATTGAGTATATCTGTACACATGGTCATTTGTTTCTTCTATCCAACTGCTTCTTCATCTTTTGACACTAACACCTTATGCCATTGTTGTATAGACCGCACAATGGGCAGACCACAAAGCAATTTAACTGCAGCCTGTGTACTCCCCGCCATGCTGCAACCTGATTGTGACACACAATGCTAACTTCCCCCTGACCAGAGCTCTCTTGCTTCAGATTACCTTCATAGAACCTCTCAATACTGGCCCTCCTCCCCTTACCCTCTCTATCTGCTCTCCCAGAGCAGGCCAAGGGGCTGATGTGTCTTGGTTGTTAAGGAAGGAGCTGGCTGCCTCCACTTACCGTGTGAACACTCAATCAGTGGGAAACATGCCTGTCTGTTGGGCTCTGTGATTTATTACATGCTATAAATGAGTGCGACCACGGCTGTTTGTCCAGGTTGGAGAGGTGAGGAAGAGCTTGGGTAGAATATAGTAATCTCCTATTTCTTGAGGTCTGCGTGTGTGTCTGTGTGCCTGTGTGTGTGTGTGTGTGTAGAGAGAGAGAGAGAAAGAGAGAGAGAGAGAGACTGGCTGCATTTATAAGTACTAGTAATGCTTATACAGTATGGACCACAAAACCATAATATGTGTTACGTTAGAACATAAAAAAAGCAATGTCCTTTTATGGACAATTCAAAATCAAAGAGACCGTTATAAAAGCCTACTCATCCAAAACTGTTTGTTGAAATTATGTGGGTGGGTTAACACATTGTTTAGTGTTGCCTACCCTGTCTTGTAGACTGACCACTAACTGTTTTACTTTAACTATGAAAACTCTACAAAACTCTATATTCTATAAAAGCATGTACTGTAGTCATACTGTAGCCACAAAATACATATTGATATTTGTTTAAACCTAATAAGATACATTTACAATGCATGTGGGCAGTGTAAAAGTATGTTTTTCATCTCTAATTGTCAAAAGTGTTCAAATAACGACCATTAAGGTAAAAGCTTGCCACAGCTACTGTAATTGCATCTCAGGTCCTAGACTCTATAATTTTGATCTCATTTCTTATGAGATCTCCTGGACTGACTATTATCTATGACTCTTGTGTATGTCACTTTGAATGCAAATAACTGAATTCTATCAATATTCTCTCCAAAAATGGGCAATCTGCTCATGTACAGTATAATGAGTAACATTGTCTATATAGCTAAGACACTGCTCCCATGGAGACAGTAGATTGGATGTTTCAGTAATTTGACTAGATGGGTCAAATCTAGGCCATGTGGTTAATGATTACGGCAACTGAGACTGTAGAGTAGTGGGTTTAATGTCCAACCAACCTGTAAGTATCCGTGAACAAGGTGTCTAACACCTACAGTACCTGCTCCTTATTGCTTGCAAATGTGAGTCACATTAGGTAATTCCAGCAGTAACTGTAGCATTACATTTCATACAGCTTAATACATGTTTGCATGGAGTATTGACTGCATTTCACTAGGAGTGCAAGTTTCGTGCCAGGCAACTTTTGACGCTCTGTGTCATGAGAGACTTGTTCGGTAGGCCGTGCTTGCAGTTATGCAAAGAAAAAGCGTGTTTTAATTACTTCTCACCGCGCTGCTAATGTTAACTTTTGTGGTCACGTGTTTAGCCAATTACTCAGGCACTAATGAAGTGGAACACCAGAGTTTACATACACCTATGAACACACACAAATATATACACACACCACCACAGCTCACAGTTTGGCTATTCCAGAGTGGGAAGCTAATCATCGCCAGACATTAAGCTATACGACGCAACGCTTCAGTTTAGATACATGCATTTAGCCGTGTCAATATCTATACCTCATCTAATAAATTCTCTTCAGCTATCTCAATATCGCTGGCCTGTATGAGAGGGAAAAGCACATTATCTATGCCACGCTGTTATTAGGGATTATCCCTGACAGATAGTTTTGCTTGCAGGCACCATTAGCTTGGCTTCATCCCACTTGGTATTTCCAACACCTGTGACCACCATCCGCTGGGCACAAGAATTATTGCCATTGTATTTTTTCTAGGGTATATAAATTAATCATGGGGATCACAAGCAACAACTTTAAATTTCCGGACTGTGACCAAGAAACAGATCCTCCCCAAGGATGTGAGGGTCCTATGCATCATTAAAACAGAGTTGAGCTATCTGTCAGACAGCCAGTGGCCGTTTCCTTCACCTATTTCTTATGGGATTTGGGGCACTGCGTTATATGCCGTATGCATAATCGCTGCCAGTGCTGGGAAAAGGCAGTCGGGGTCCATGAGTTTGACTTTTGAATGCCAAGAGAAGACCCTTCTGCGTCAATGTAAGCACACAAAAGAAAGTTGATCAGCTTGAAAGTTAAACTGGACAGCTGACTACAGCGAACATAAATTTGCATTGATCATTGTGCGGCGCAAGGACACTAATGACTTAAGGCTTCGGTCCTTGTTAGACAATCTTCTCAATATCTGTGCAATCTGCTAAGCACCTGTCACTTTAGATCCTCAATAAACATTCTTGTGACAAGAATTAGATGAAAGCTACCTGTGCTGCGAAATATTAGTTTAAACAATCAATTTTCAATAGATGTCCAACCATTGAAAAAACTAATTTATGGGCCCATGATGGCCCTTATGGTATTTTCCAAAGCTCACAACTAGATATCCTTAAAAATTAAGGGATATTCTATAGTCTTTACTGTAATTAATTAGAGTCGATATGTTTTGTTAAAACAATGTGAGGTGCTAGCCTCTAACATAATTAATTACAGACCTAATATCTGTAAAATGTTTAATACCATTTATGTTTGCAATTAATTTTTGTCTCATTAATTTAGCATGAAAACTTTTTGGGAGGGAAAGTTTTTGAAAAAGAAAACAAATTTTTATTGCCACTAAATTGTGAACCTGATTATAAAAGAGCAGAATGAAAGAGGAAATAATGTATTCTGTAGGTCAAAAGACAGTTTAGATGGATTTAGTTTCTGTATCAGATTTCTCTGAAAGGACGCTAATACATCAGGCGTGTGTATCTCATGAGTAGACACATCAACCAAGTCTCCTGTTATTGATCAAGATTCTATATTTGATTGAGACCTATGACAATAGCGCTGGCTTGACAAACAAAAGGGTTAAGGGTTAAAAAAAGCAGAAAGCAAATCAATAAGGCTGACTGAAAAGATGAAGTGTCGATGGTCATGATTCCAGCGCTGTCTTCCAGAGCCAAGAGAATAGAAAATAACAGATCTAACCAGACTAATACCGGCTTTCACATGTTCCTCTTTCAGATATAATCATATTTTTACATCCATATACAGTATTAGCTTTTAGCTGTTAGACATGTAGATAGAGTATGTATAGTATGATCAATGTTATTGCAAATGACCCTATATAGCAACTCACTTGTATTACACGTAACTCCTTGTAAAAATAGGGAACGTTTTGGATTGAGCATCTGTGAACTTAATTAACATAGCTACAACTTAATTAACATAACTATTCAAATACCAGCAGCTGTCCATACAGCAGAAGTGTATGACATTAACATAACATCATAACAATTCTGGCATTGAGAAAGCCACACTTTTTCAAAATGTACAGCCCAACAGTGTCAGATGATTCGTGAACATAAGCGGTAGATCTTGTGTGGATTGAAGTGGCTGGAATCCACAGATGGATCACTGGTGATACTTCACTTAATATAAGGAAGGTTAACAATATGTCTTACCATGCTGTTATATCTCCCATGCTATAAAAAAGTCCATTCCTTCCCTATCAGATTTTGTCTTTATTCATGACCCATGCTGTATGATATATGTGCTGAGGGACGTGCAGTAAATACATCATACATTTTACTGGGGTAAATATGTTGAACCAACACTTTTAGGGAAAGCGTAACATTGCCTTTGGCAGGAGGTTGTGTTCATCTGTTGCTGCTGCAAGTCTCAAATCTGTTTTTTCTCCTCCCCTCCTCTCCCCTTTTCCTCTCTTGACTTGCTCCTGGGGAGATTGTGTAGCCACAGAATGTATACACTAAATATCAGCTTGTGGATGGGCTTCTAGCTGTCCTTCGGGCAAAGGATCTTGGCTCTGCTTATTTAGATGAATGCATAATTAAAGGCCCACCGATCTTCTGCAATCTACGGCTTGGTTCTCCAGTAGACTAACCATTTACACACTGCTTGTTTTCTCTCGTTTTCTCCGCCAGCCAGGAAGGGGAGTTTGTCCAGGAAATATTCTACACTCTGGATGGGAACAGTTTTCTTTGACCTTGGAAAATGAAGACGATGTTGCCATGGGAACTGTTAATCCTGCTGTCACTCAAAGAGTGCCTGGCTGGTAAGATGTCCCCATCGCCGCCTTTGATGACACACCTGATCTGCATACTCTCAGGGAGTATTTCCCCTTTCTGGTGTATGCCTGAATTATCATTTATCCATACTGTAACCTCATAATGAATGATGCAATTCTCACTAGAGTTGCTTCATCATGGCACAGTGCCCCATCTGCTTCATCATCAAAGCAGAAGAACAAAAACAAAACTTTTCATAACCTTTGGGGAAATCATATGCAAAGCTCACTGTAGATTTTTTTACATAATGAAAGCTGTTTTTCTTTACAGGTTTTTACACTGAAATGCCTCTGGTTAGTTGATACATACTGTAGATTTGGTGCTGACGTGGTAAAAAATGCAACATCTCCATCATTGTAATATCTAACTTGCATTATTAACACTGGCAAAGTGCTAATTTATACAAAACAAGAGCCTCTCTTTGATTTGTAGATCAATTCAGTAATACCCGGTTTAGGAGAGCACCCTCGTGCAGTCCTGCACTGAGATCCGCACCAGACAAACCCTGGTAAACAGGTGTCAACATTTCTGTGACAGTCCACACCAAACATTTTCTGGATCAGTTAAAGATTTTGTGATGGCTGCATAACTTAACCTACATTTGTAGAACATCATCAGAGATTTTTTTTAACCACTATTTTGCCACCACAGTATTCCTACACCACTACTGTAAGTCTAGACAAATGACAAATTTAGCCTTGTTTTCTGTAGCAGACATACAGTATCTTTGAACAATAAACATATTTCTGTGTGCAGAAAGGAAAGCAATTACAATTCGAGAGAATTACAGACAGAGAAACGACATAACGACATACGTAACAACATACTGTTTTAACATTATCTACACTAACTGGACAAAACAGGCATGAAAGTACCTTTACAGTATCTGCACAGAGTATATATCTTGTGTGTGTGTATATGTGTGTGTGAGTGTGTGTGTGTGTGTGTGTGTGTGTATACAGTATACCATAAAACTTCATCTAAAGCGGTGTATACCAAGTCATTTTTACTAGTCGGGTGGCTACGCATTTTTACAAGGAAATGCCGGTCTCAATTACTGTAGAAGCCTTTGGATGTAACCTATTAAACCTCTGCCCACCAGGTCACCTGCTTGAGTTAGCTCTTAACTGCTTAGAGCGTGCATATACATATAAATGTTTAAAGCCACATATGCTACCTACCCTTGTTACATCTGTTAGAATTTTTTCTGTAACTCAGAATATGTCCATTCCTCGATTATTTATATTTCTTTAGTCTATACAAAACTGCTGGCACAACAAGATGTGACTTTGAAACCCAAGGACAACAAGAGGGTTAAAAGGCACAAAAAACAACATAAATACATAAAGAAATAATTAATAAATAAATAAATACACACAGCAATGCAAATTGAAAAACACACAAATCATACACAATCAGACGGCGCCGCTGTGTGGCCAAATAAGACATTTCTGAGTACATTACGAGGGTTAAAGTCTATGTATCCTCTGAGCTGATCTTTAATGAGCAGTGCCGAAAATTACGTTAGCTCATTAAAAGTATGGTTAGTCATTCTCAAGAAGTCTTGCAAACTGAACTCAAATCAAAACAAAAACAGATCTCCCTTCAGTGCCATATGGTGCTCATTTAGAAGCTCCGCCCCAAACATTGGAAACACATTGCAAAGTGTAGGGCATTGTTGTTGTGAACTGGCGCTGACGCACTACTTGCCTTCGCCTGCTACAAATGCTGCCAGACACCCAAGGAGCCGGGGAGACACTAAATGCCGACGGGGTCATATAGACCCAACTGACGGTTCCGTGATTTTGACTGTTTTGAATGTGCAGAAAGTTTGCATATATTTGCACATA
>JAODUG010041838.1:6923-16978 GCA_027564795.1 Aphredoderus sayanus | reverse complement strand
TTTATTTATTTATTTTTTTTTTTTTTTTCGACTCGTGGCATCAGGATCAGGATGGTCTCACAAAGTTACATTTCCCCCTCTTTGGCGCCTATTCCCAATTCCTATCTCCTGTAAGAGAATCAAGTAAATCATGTTTTTGTGTAAAGGTTCATTGTTGTTGGATAATATTTTTACATTTTGAAGCCTTAGATTATTAGTCATAATAGATATATTGCAAATGAGAAGCCAATGGTAAAAATTCTGTAAACCCCATACAGTACAGCGCTTTGCATTTGTGGCATACTGAAGATCGCAGGCATTCAATTCGTTCTTCTGACCGTTGATTAAAACTGAATTAAATTTGATTCAAACTGAATGAAATTTGACCATGTTTATATCCATTGTGTGCAGGGCATATCTAGTTAGAATGGGTGATAGCAGTGCCTAATATTAATTGAAAAGTATGCTTAACAATCATGGGCCAGTTGAAAACAGCAGAAGATTTGACAAATTCTGTACTAACCCTTGAATGACATAGGGAGTGGATGATATGCCGAAATGCTGGTGGTCGATCCACAGTACATTGAAAAGTGATATAATAACAGACCCTTAACCTCTACAACAATATATAACACACACAACAAAAGCACGTTACAAAGTGCTTCAGCACAAGAGATCACAAGACAGTAAAATTACATGAGTTAGAAGATACATTTGAAAGAATAAGAGGTATGAATCAATACAATTATTTAAAGCATTACAAGCAAGGAGTTTCCCGGAGAGTAAAGTTATATACGAGCGATTTACTGTATTTTCATAAATATTATAATAACTGGTAATAATTAGAAAAATTCCTGTTCTGTAATTACGAGCAGATGTTTTCACAATGTATCTCCCTAAACCTCCAGAGAAGCCTTGAATAGGTGTGATTTGGGATCAGATATGGTTAATAAACCTGAAGAATATTACAAAGTTACAATCATATTGTATTAAACAGTGGAAATGCCACACCAATCTAAATCGTGGTCATTAAATTCAAAAAATATATTGATTCTTAAAAACTCCATTACCAGAATGAATAACCAGACCACCTAATAGCATGCCTACTTACTGGTGAGGGAATATCTAACACATTAAAAGAGCTTTTCTTTAAATAAATAAAAACCTGAACCTCTGTGTCATTCCTAATTCCAGAATTATGTAACTATTCTGGTTTAAGGTATATGGAATGATCATTATTTTATAATTGGGTGCTGTAGTTTACAATACAATAGAAGCAATCTTGGTGACATTTCAATAGAACATTTGAATTACAGACCAATTCCAAAAGCCCAAATACTTCCTTGAACACCATGTATGAACACATGCAATGGCTTGCACAAAGCATTGCATGTATCCTGGCCTAACCTTTAGTTTTATATAAGAAAAATGGCTTCGGACGCATGCATTTCGCACTGACACGCCACCCCATCTCCACCAGTATAAACATGCATCTGGACTCTCCTCCACTCTTCATCACTCCCACTGACTCTGGGGGTGATTAATCTGGCCTTATTTTAAATATGCATCTATTACTGTCAGTATTATCAGCGGAGTCTCATTCACCTACAGTTCCCTGCTTCATTTTTAAACTGTTTTTTCAAACACAAACACAAAGCAAGTCAGTTTGTGGAAACATCTGAATATTCCTTGCATTTACAGTATGTTGGTCATACTGTATGTTTTACACTGTTTGCATACTGTATCTGTTTATTGTTTCATTGTCTCCTGCAATTACACATGCACCTTGTCCATGACAAATAAATAAATATCGAAGGGTTTAAATATTTAATTGAGTACACTGCTTTTATTTAGGATTTACTGCATTGCGCCAAAATGTTTTGCAATTTACAGCTACTATTTTATTAATGTTAAGCAAGACTATTTATCTTTATCAGCTTTTATCAGTTAGTAAACCTTTCAAAAAATGTTCTTGACATTTTGGAGATTTTAACAAGATGGACCATTCATGCACAGCATTTACCTCATGATACAGTTACAGTTACATGTATGTCTCACAGATCTGTACACAATTCCTGGAAACTGTTCATCCACAGCCTGCATATAGTAGCTACCCACAAGACATGCCATGCCAAGAATGTGTTGGGATGCTATTGGCAAACCAACAACATGGCACAATTACAGAGGAGTTGGACACATTGTTACAAGCCACATTCAACAACCTGGTTGCATATGTGAATGAGTTACATTGAATCATATGAGGCAGATGGTGGTCACATCAGATACTTATTGTGACACAGGATAGTCTATGACATGATCAAACTATAATTGTACTATATTCAGCACAAAGATAACATTGAATTGATACGCAAGGCACTTGCATGTGATGTAAGTGATTATTGGGCAAATATGTATTTACAGGTTTACATCAAATTTTCACAATAGAAAAACATAAGGATTTAATAACCAATGTTTTTCTAAATGGTGGACCTATGGTTAATCCCTGAACAGAGAGAAATATATTTCTAATTTAACTGAATTCAGAGAGACCACCAGGATGACTCCCAGAGTCAATGTTTAGACAATTATATATAACCCATTATTATGTATTATTATTCCTCTGTGTCTAAACCATGTTTAAATTACAAACCTCCCTTGAACCTGTCTGTCCCACCCTGTGTTTAAAACAGAGATAAAAACTAACAGACTGAGACTGTTAACAAAAGAGAGAAAAAGCAATAAGGAGAGTAATTGAAAATGAAAAGAGACACTGTTTTTAGAGATCGTGGAGACAAAACAATATATTCGTCTGGACTTTCTGTCCACAGGACATTTAAAACTATCGCAATTTTGTCTCACACAGCATACATGGAAACCACAATGACATTTCATATTTTATTAATTTATTATTTTTTATTTTATTTTAAAAGTGATATACCTTTATAGGAGAACATGTTTGCCAGTCTATCAGTAAAATATAGTTTATCCCACCACGTTAACAAAGACAATATAATAATCCTTGAACTGTGGAAAAAATTAAATGATAAAACAGAGAGAGAAATATGTGTATGCAAGATTGTTGCAAGACTGTTTAAAAGTGGAGTCAACGATTTTAACCAAAAACACTTTTTGTCAAACCGAGTTTGAGAATATCTCCTCACGGTGTACACACTGAAACAATACTCTGGTGTTTCTACACAGCCCTGGCTCTGTCAACACAAACAATGTGGTGCAGACCGCACACAACATGAGCGCAGCTTTGGAAATGCTTTTCCAATGCTTCTGACGGAGCACCCTTTGGCATTAAAGGTTAAGCTGGTAAACAGCACGGTTGCATGTCCAGCACACACATCTGGACAACAGAGAAGATCCGGTATGTGTATGTGGTTATTGTAGGCACCTGTGACGCCAAACATTAGTAAAAATGTATGTTCATAATGCGTTATAAGACGTACCCTATAATGTGACCTAGCTGGAGGATCATCGAGAAAAATACCATAAAAACAACATTCAACACATTGTTAAGTGTCTCCACTGACTGGGCAGAAGTACAGAAATTGTCTTTGGTGGCAAATGGCCCTTTCAGCAAGAAAAAAAGCATAGCTTTGCCACCATTGCCCTTCAGTGTTAAGTCCACAGTAGTGTGTGAAGACTAGGTAGGTTCATACTGTGGCCTAAAGTGGATGTAGTGAAGCACCGGAAAGAATAGCCTACTTCACGTAGGACACTGTAAGAGATCTAACAGCTACACATTCTAAAAAGCTTAACATCAGTGAAGGGCCATAGTGGGCCACAGTAATACACAGTAATTACACAACATAATGTTGTCATGCCTACTATACCACGTGTTATACGGCAGCACACAACTTTCGTGAGTGTACTACTGTACGAAAAGCATCTGAACATCACCGAGTGTTTTCACCGCGGTTCTTGTGCAGGTGGCAGGGGAGATTCTATCTCTCTCTATATATATATAGTGGCAAGTGACATGCATTGAATGCACGGACAGACGTTGAATGCAGCGAAACGGCGCCCTCTAGTGAACAAAACAAGAGCGACAAGATACATCAAGTAGCCGGCTAGCCTCGTCCATTTTGTTGAGCCAGTGTAGCTGTCTTACATGCTAGGTAGCAGAGATGGACGAGGGTGAAGAGCCTGGCGTAATTCACTCTCACACTACGTCGTCGGGGTCCAAGTCGGGTGTCGACAAGATGTTTTCTCTCAAGAAGTGGAACGCGGTGGCTATGTGGAGCTGGGATGTTGAATGCGACACATGTGCCATCTGCAGAGTGCAAGTAATGGGTGAGTTGTTCAATGTCTGTCACAGCTAAGTTACTGTACAGTGCGTTTCCTAGCCCGGCTACCCTGTACTGTCATGTCATATAACGTAACGTGTGAATCATGACCGCTGGATTGATTTACAGACGCTTGTCTCCGGTGCCAGGCTGAAAACAAGCAAGAGGACTGCGTGGGTAAGACATGATCGACCATTACCAGCCAAAATGATGCAGCTAGTTGGCTAGCTACTGTACCGTAGCGTCTGTATTATGCTAACCAGGTGTCTGTCGCAGAAAGCCCATACTGATCATATATCTGCGCCATTGAGATACCTAATATAGGCTGTATAGCATCAGTTATTTAGAAGCAGATCCACCACACCATGAAGATAAATAGCTTGTAACAACTTCCTTCTTCTGTGTTACTTCTTCTGCTAATGTTTATGTGTATGTTTTCTCCCTCTTGTAGTGGTATGGGGGGAGTGTAACCACTCTTTCCACAACTGCTGCATGTCTCTGTGGGTAAAACAAAACAATCGCTGCCCCCTCTGCCAACAGGATTGGGTTGTTCAGAGAATCGGCAAATAAGCTGCAATTTTTCGTTCCCTTTTCACTGCCTGGATGCGATCTAAAGGTGGATATCTCGCTGGACACTACAATCTTCTATACGGAGTCTATTAATGTACTCGGCGCTCCCACGAACAAATGCATGCTACTATATGTCGTACCTCTGACGTTCAGAGCAGACAATGATCAAGTGATGTAGACTTCGGTGGAGGCTGATACTGTCTTTCCTGGATCAAGGAAGAGTTGTGAAACAATGCAGAAGGGGCCATGCATGGTCCCATGTTAGCTTTAGGTTGTTGTTGTTTGTGATGACTCCAAAAATTCTTGATAAGATGCCTGGTCTTTACTAAAATAAAGTATTGTATGTGTGTGTAAATACATTTTAATACTTTAAACCATTTTCAGATGTTAATATAATTCTCCTGTTTGTGAAGGAGTCACTCAGTACTGAGGTGTGGAGGGGAATGCAAGAGATTTGTCACATGCTTAATTTTAGGCCTACATGTCCTACAACAGCAGTAAAATGGGGATGCAACAGTGTACCTACCATGTGATTTTTCTTTTCAACCATAATGTTTGCCACAGTTGCTTCCAGAATGGTATGTCTTGTTCCTACTTCCTAAATCTCTAGTGTAGTTCCCCTATTTAAAATAATGCCGTGTTCAACACTGTCCCACTATGTTAAAGAATCGAGGAGACCAGAAAAGTCAAATAAACAAGTCACTGAGGCATCTGTGTCTTATCAACCTTTCTATTTAATGTTTTTCATTCAGCTTCATACTTCATACACGTCTTTAGATCTTTCCCTCGGCCACAAGTTTACACATTGTCCCAGTAGGATACAAGAGAATCTGCTTAAAACAACCAGTATACAGCTACAGCTCAGGATGGGTTTCATACGTCTGTCATAAAACTGCCCACAAATCAAGACGTTTCATGTGAAACTGATATGAAACACTATAGTACTTGCATTACATAATTAATTATATTTATATGTTGCTCTCCCATTTCAGTGAAACAGTATACTCTGCATGATAATGTCAAGGTGGATACAACAAATAAGTAAAGTTATAAATGGTGTGTTAAATGGTCTTTATTATACATTTTTCTTTTCTTTGTTAATCTTTTGAATACATAGTCATGTAAAACTAGAATCAGTGATGTGCTAAAACCCATTGGCACCACCTCACGATCTTCTGCTGACATCCCAGAGACATCACAAGCACACGTTGGTAATGTCTAAAAATAAACAAGTCTAAAGCTTCTTATGGTCAAAACACAAGTTGCTTTTCCTTGCGCAGTGTCTTTGCCAGCCTATTCCTAGGCTTGCAAAGACACTTACCTAAGGACAAATCCCAAAGCGCACAAGTCGAAAAAGCTTTTTTTAAATCTGAAAGAAGCCGTGTGTGTGTGTGTGTGTGTGTGTGTGTGTGTGTGTGTGCGTGCGTGCGTGTGTGTGTGTTTAGTAGGTCAGTAGACAGGAGCCTCACACCTGGGGCCTTCAAGAGAGTGGGAGACAGTTCCTTCTTCTACGGCATGCATTTGCCCATACATGCCCAGCATGAGTGACATGGTAGCCCTTGATAGCCTGGTAGCCAACACAGTCTACCTGAAGGCTCTGCAGGTGGACAAGAAGCAGGTAAGCAGACACAGACTCAGCATCTCGCTGCCCAGTCCTCAGAAGGCGTCGGCTCTCCGGGACTCAGTGGGGGCAGAGTTCGAGTCGCTGTGCGAGCTGCAGCCCATCGGCAGGAGGCTCTTCCGGGACTTTCTCGAGGCCTCGGAGGAGCCGCGGTACGTGGCGGCCGCGGAGCTCCGGCGGGAGCTGAAGGACTGGGCTCTGGTAGACGAGGCGGACAGAGACGCGGTCCGGCGCAGGATCCTGGCCCGGTTCTGCCAGTGTGACTGCGAAGGCCTCCTGCCCTGCTTGAACGGGCACACGGCGGAGGAGGGCAAGACGCCGGCGGACACGGAGGCGATGATGGACAAGCTGAGAGGAGCCACCCGGGACTTCCTGATGGATAAGCCCTTTTCGGAGTACCTGAGAAGCCCGTTCTTCGACAGGTTCCTGCAGTGGAAGCAATACGAGAAGCAGAAGATCACAGAGAAATACTTTTATGAATACAGGATATTGGGAAAAGGTGGCTTTGGTGAGGTAGGTCACATTTACACTACACGCTTATTGCACAGTAGCCATTAAAACAACAGCGCATGTATGCCATAATATTGTTGTTATGAGAACCACTTTCATAGACTCAGTATATAAATAATGTGTTTTAAAGCATTTTTGGATTATGTACCCTCTTCCAATAATTTGACAAGCTCAGGTATCACCTTTTACCGGAGTACAACCTTTTTCAATATAACAAGGCCATAATCGTAATATTTATATATAAAATATATAAATAAACTAAAAACAGACTTGGAGAAAAAATGAAATTAGTATTTTGATGTCAATGGTCCTACTTTGAACCTGTAATCCTGTAAGTAATTTGTTTTTAATATATAAAATAGGTAAAATTACTATATAAGTACATTATTAAACAGATAAGATAACAGGATAGGATCGGAACTTCATTGTCTTCACTGTCTAAAAATAATATTTAGACATCTAAACGTTCAATTCTAAATAGAATAGAATTGAAGGTTTAAGTTAACCCTCCTTATTGTGCCCACAGATGTTGCCACCTGATTGTGTCTGATTGTGTAGTTCTCTTTAGTATTTTATGTGCCTTTTAACCCTCCTGTTGTCCTCGGGTTTCAAACACACACCTTGTTGTGCCAGCAGTGCACATCTTATGTGTGTGTAAGCTGTAGGATTAGGTTTAGCGCCCTCTATCTGCCACAAAGAGCTAGTGTGTTGGGTCATTCTGACCTGGAAGACATCATGAGAGTTAAGCAACTTGTATTCTTGCTAAACTGTCCCCGTGTAGTACTTCAAAGTAACCCCAGGGGGACACATACGCCCCTTTTTGAGAGACACCCAATGGCGTGCTCTCCCCCCCCAGGTGTGTGCCGTGCAGGTGAAGCACACAGGTCAGATGTACGCCTGCAAGAAGCTGGACAAGAAACGGCTGAAGAGGAAGGGCGGTGAAAAGATGGCTCTCCTGGAGAAAAGGATCCTGGAAAAGGTGAACAGCCCCTTCATCATCAACCTGGCCTACGCCTACGAGACCAAGACCCACCTGTGCCTCGTTATGAACCTCATGAACGGGGGAGACCTCAAGTTCCACATCTACGAGCTCGGGGAGAGGGGCATCCCCGCGGAGCGCCTTGTCTATTACTCCGCTCAGATCACCGCGGGGATCCTCCATTTGCACTCCATGGACATCGTGTACCGAGACATGAAGCCCGAGAATGTGCTGCTGGACAGCCATGGGCAGTGTCGCCTGTCCGATCTGGGGCTGGCCGTGGAGGTGCCGGTAGGCGAGACCATCTGCACCAAGGTTAGTGTGGGGGGTGGTGGTGGGGGTGGCCTGGTCCTTGCTTAACCCTACCGCTGTCCTCTGGGTTTCAAACGCACCACCTTGGGGCGCCAGCAGATGGCGCCAAGGTGGTGCGGTTGGGTCATTTTGACCCCGGAGAACAGCGGGAGGGTTAAAGGTACAGTCAGTAAATCTGGAGAAAGCTTGTTGACATTTGAACTCAAATCAAAACAAAAACACCACTCTCTTCAATGCCATAGGGTGCTCCCCTCCATTTTGGAAAGACATTGCGAAGGATAGGACAATGTTGTGTGGCGCGGTCTGCACCAAGTTGTGTTCACATTTACAGAGCCAGGGCTGTTTAGAGACACCAGATTATCTTTTCAGTGCGCACACAGGACAGAGAGTTAGCCGACCTCGAGTAGATATTAGCATTAGCAAATTAGAATTTAACATATGTTATTGTATGTTATTGTTATATATGTATTAGCTTACAGTCAATGACTATAACTTTAATCTATACAGTTATCACTGATTTATTTTGGTGTGGTCTAGTAGAGTGATCCTGATCCACATGGTTTATAGATTTAAAGGTATTATATATGATATTTTAGAGGATGTCATCCGAGCTCCTTTTTCCGTCCATCCACCTGTGCATGAGTGTGTGTGTGTGTGTGTGTGCTGCTGAGATGCTCATCCTGTAAGGCCTCAATGAAACATGTCTTTAAGGAGGTTTTATCCCCTTTGTTTTAAGGAGACCTTGCATGTACTGTAGAGTAGACTAATTTACTGTACATTATCAAAGCATCAATAATTGAAATCTTTATTATATAACCCTGTAGTTAGATTTAGCTCTGCAGTAAAAGTAGCTTACCAGAAATAGGCAGGAAGATTAAACCTTATCCTTTGACGTTTTACGTCGTTGAGAGTGTGACCTCTGTGATTAATCGTATTAAAAGGTGCCTGACCTCTTCATGCCCAGTCAGTAGGCTTTACAGTTCTGTACACTAGAACTAATTATATGTTTCTAGCCTAAAGAGCTGAGTTAGCATTAGCTTGTTGTACTATACAATATTAGATACCATTTCTCTTTGGCTAAATGTATCCAGGTCCAGACAACAAGTTAAGTCAATTTTTATCTTTAAATTCCTAAAGCACTCTTCTTTTGCTACTATTAAAGTGGGATTATATGACTTTCTACCAGTAGATGTCGCATTAACCCTCATGATGTCCTTTGGGTCAAAATGAACCAAATCACTACCTCTTTGTGGCACTAACATATGATGTGCACTGTTGGCACAACAAGGTGAGTTTGAAACGAGGACAACAGGAGGGTTAAAATGCACAAAAAAACAAAGGCATAAAGAAATAATTAATTAAGAAATAAATACACACAGCAATGACAATTAAAAAACACACAAAATCATACACAATGGCGCCCTCTGGTGGCATAAGTCTATACAATTAAGGACATCACAAGGGTTAAGCATCTCAGACCTAAACAAATGCTTTGTGGGCCACATACACAAACACAAGCACTAAAAGCATGCGTGGAGGACCGCCTATGAAAACAAAGCACAGGGGAGCTACAACACACAAGGGATGTCCTTCTCTGTTCAGGATGCATTTACTCCACTATATATTTATTGTTCTCTGTGCGTGCTGAAAAACAAATCCAGTGTTTCCACATAGCCCTGGCTCAGTAAATTGGAACACTGAACACAAACAAAATGGTGCAGACTGCACACAACAGCACTGCCTCACCCTTGGCAATGCGTTTTCAATGCGTGGGGCGGAGCCTCTCCTG
>JAODUG010041800.1:0-16984 GCA_027564795.1 Aphredoderus sayanus | reverse complement strand
TTGTGCCAGCAGTGCACATCATATGTGTGTGTAAGCTGTATAATTAGGTTTAGCGCCTTCTATCTGCCACAAAGAGCAAGTGATTTGGGTCAGACCCAGAGGACATTACGAGGGTTAACCTCATTCTCTTTTTCTATCTATAGATTTCATTTTCCGGTAATACAATTTAAATCATTAAAATTATTGTAATTATAAATCATTTCCGTATATTGTTAGAATACAATTAACTGATTTTTAGTATCATACTTATGCTGCTGTTTAAACTGTAGCATTAGCGTAGAGTTAAAGGGAAATTGTTATCTTGGGATTTGTATACATACCTTTTCATAGTCATTAGTTTTTATTAACTTGACAATCTGAGCTTATCTTTTTTACTTTTTGCAGGTGAACATCTCCGTGTGTGCCCTCAGGGAAACACATGTTGCACACAAGAAATGGAGGATAAGTTTGGCCAGCAGAGTAAGCAGGACTTTGAGAATATAGTTGATGAAACGAGTCACGAATTGCGAAGCACCTTTGTCTCAAGACATCAGAAATTTGATGGTAAGTCACTCCGTCTATTTACTATGAAGTTGAGTTTTACCTCAATATACAAAAAATGTAAAAATTAAAATAAATCCTAATAACTAAATGCAATGCAGTTTGAGATTGAGGGTTGTGATGGCAGCTATTTGCTACCCTGCTCTTGTCCTTTCCCAAGAGTAAATAGAAATCCCATTAATTTGCATTGGGGGGAAGAACCCTCAAGGATTAATATGGTTTATTGCACAGCAGACTGACAATTTAAACATGAGTGGACAGCACCAGCCTGCATTAATAAGGATGATTTTCAGCTGTGTATGATCCCATGTTAGCCCGTATGGACTCTGGTGTACATTTGTAGTGACCGTGTCTTGTGTTAAGAGTCCATACAGAATCCCACTGAATCGTAATCTGCTAAGCAGTGCAGCACTATGATCAAAATGGTGAAAGTCCATACAGGCTAATCCCATATTTGGACCTGGAGACCTCTTTTCTTGACCACTTTCCCAGTTTTTGGGATTTAGTCATTCTGAAGCAAGTCTGTCACCTCATCTTCTCACCTCTCCCTCTTGGCTCCCTATTCTATGGAGTCAGGTCCTACTAGCACCAGCTTAATAAGAAATAATAATCCCTCCAGCCGTGCTTTGTGGGTAGAAGGAGCACATCACAATGGGGGTAGGAGATGGCGGTAATAATTACAGTACAGTATGTTTAACCCTAAAATCACCTGAATTCTTTGTCAGGTCCATGATGTCTTCAAGTGTGGAGTATCATTTTTAGAGGGTGTGGAAACTCTAGTATCATTTGGCCATTTTATACATACATCAAACACCCTGCCTGGTTTTGGCAGGGCATTTTGAGGGGTAATGCTACATGCATAATATCTGCAGAATTAGCATTTTGCCTTGAATCGCCATGAAATCCCTCAGTTCAGAGGAATTACATTTGTAGCCAAATCCGCATGACCATTCGGTTTGAATGGAAAGCCAATCTACATGGTGGGACAAATCACGTGCATGGTGGGACAAATCACGTGCATGACCATGCAGGAGTGTATGTGCTTACGGGGATTTGCCTTCACTCACCCAAAATGACACACACTTTCAGTACAGTAATAAAATGAAATCAAACAGGCTACTATAGGTTTTGTTTAACTAATTCTGGTATAGTATAGTGACCCAATATAATAGCATTGGGTGCTGATTATATTGTATAAATTCTAACTGAACTGTTACCCTATAAGAAACAATGAGTAATACATCAATGGCAAGCTAATTGGGTTAATTGTTGCACTGTTCTCAATGGTATGATTAGCCTACCACATTACTAATGACCATTATTAATAACATGTTGTGACAGTATTGTGATATTTACAGGATACTCTGGTTGCTCACAACCATGGGTCCATGATTAATGCATATATAATTTAGTAGTAACAAATATAACTTTTTTTAATTATGGCATTTTTCATTTTCATTTTTGATATTAATAATTATACAACACTGCCATCTGTAATTTATACCAATCATTTTATGCAAAAGTAAACTAGTAGCCTGGCATAGTTTGATGAAACGTGTCAAATAAAGCTCTTGCTCTTAATCTTGCTTACATTTCTGAACACAAGGGATAGCATATCTGTAAACCAGCCATGTTCAAATTATTATACATCTCACTCCTGTGGTGATGTAAACACATGGATGTCAGGTTTTGAACTGGATCACTTTATTCAAATAAAAATGTTATTATTATTATTATTATTATAATTATTATTATTATTATTATTATCATCATGTTTGGTCAAATATATTTGGATTTCAGGTAGCTTGTAAACATTGAGTAAGACATGACAGTGGCCTTGTCATGTATGTGGCTTTCAGATTAGTAATACATTTAAGACAGGAGCCGAACAGTCTTTTATATTAGTTTGTTTTTAGGGCCCGAGCATACACAGTGTGTGAGAAGTCCTCTTGAAACGGCTGATTATTTTTATTTTTTCTGCGGTTTGATCACACTTTTGAGTGCTTTAGCATGAACGAAAACTCACCAAAATTTGTACAAACATCGCTCTGGGCGAAAAATGATCACTTTCACCGAGATGTAAAACATTTCTGTGGCATATATAACACATTCCGTTGTACAAGAAAGTCTCTTGGAGCGAGTCTCTAAAGTCTCTAAGTTGTACAAACTGTGAGTTTTCACTGATGGGCGTGTCCGTGGCGTGGCCTGGAAAATCCATGACTCGACATGAAACAAGAAATTGTTATAACTGTGGTGTACATCTTCAGATATGGTCCAAACATTCCACTTATGACAATAATCCGGCCCTGAAGACAATTCAGAACATTGCCAAGTGTCTCTCAAAATTATGGCGACACCTACTGGCGACAGGAAATGTCAACTGTCTACTACTAGACAGTTTGCCATATTCTCTTCAATACTATCTCACATGACGGGTTATGGCATGATATGATTATTCTGAGTTTTTGTTCAATGGCCTGTCCATGGCTTGGTGGCAAAGTCAAATCCTTCGCCATGACACATCAAATTATTGTAGGTCCTCTGTACATCTAAACCAAACTATAATAGATTGATAAGGGTCCGGCCCTGAACACAGTGATATGCCAATATTCACTCATAGTCATAGCACCACATACTAGTGACAGGATCTGTCCATTTAACAAAGCAGCCCTCGCTCCTCGCTTCACCTACATGAACGAAATTTATGTGGAACATATATCGTATCCAGACTCACAGAAACGGTTATTGGAGCCATTCCTTAAATACAACAGGAAATCAGGCATTCAAAATTTTTTGGGCAATTTGCAATCCATTTACACGCTATGTACTTTAATTAACTCCTCCTAGAGATTTCTTCTGAGTGAATTAAACATTTTCCTATGTGTTGTAAAGATCGTAATGATTAAAAGTTGTACAAACTATGATTGTTTGATGTGCGTGTCCTCGGCATGGCGTCAAATATCGATGATTCCCCATGAAACATCATTTCCATATAATTCCAGTGTACATGCTCACACATGCACCAAACTGTACAGTCTTGTCAAACATCTAACCCTGACAACACACATAGGGAAATATTTACTCATAGTCATAGCGCCACCTACTGGCAACAGGAAATATCACACTTTACATTGTGATGGGTTTTTTCTTGCGGGTTAGCCACATCTACGTCCAAACTGTCTCAGAAAAGCCCTAACACATGTATGATGGTAACTTGTGAAGCTATTGAGTCTTCGTGCAGCACCACACCCACGGCTCGGCGATGAAGATACACCCTTTGCCGTGACACAGGAAGTTGTTGTAACTCCTTTGTAAATGCTCAAATCTGTACTAAACTTTACACGCTTCATACAAATTTCACCCTGAAGATTTCACCTGTGCATCAGAATTCTCAAATTGTCATAGCACCACCTACTGGCGACAGGTAGTAAGACTTAGTAAGACAGGTAGGAATTAGCACAACTCCTTCGTAAAGCAGCGGAAAAGATTTAGATATTATCCGTATGATCCGCTGCGTCCGCAGAGCTACATGCCCTGATGTTCGCTAGGGGCGGGAGGGCCCGCCCAGTGTTGCTTGCAACCATAGTTTTATTTTAATAAATCATAATATATATATAATATAAATAATGTTCTTATTTAATTGTATTATTATTATTATTATTATTATTATTATTATCATTATTATTATTATTAAATGTTTATGTATTATTAATCCTAACAAGTGAAAACCTTAAAACATTTAATTTGAGACATGGATTGGGACTTTAAGGTGTCAGCTTCCATGAGGCATGATGGATCTGACACATGATCTGCATTTATTACCAGAAATTTGTAGAAACACTAATAAACTACAGTCTGTCTGTGAGCATCAATTTGAAACCATATGAGTCAGTGATGTCGGGAAGTCATCAGGGATGTTTTGTAATAAGCCTAATAACTCTCCAGATCAAATGTGTGTCAGTATACAGTAACTGCATATGGCAATATTGTTTTATTAATAGCCTTTGTGTTGTCACTTCATATAAATTTAATCAGTGAATACACCCGCTCATGTGCTAATGGGCATAATGCATGCACATACATAAATAGCCTCAATAAATTGTCAGCTAAGCTTGACTGTATTCCTAAAGGTATAGTATAATTAACATTTTATACATTAGCAAATCCAACATACTGTACCCCCGACCCCCGTTCCCCACCCCTCCACTTAGTTTCCATGTCAACTGTAGGTTTTACATAGCCAAACAACAATCAATCTTCTCATAAAAAATGGAAGAGCTTGTTGCAAGGCAAAGGCAGGTTAATGTTGTCTTAATGCTCTAAGGAGAGGATAAGAGAGAATATGGGAAAGCTTGTGTCTGTGTTGTTGCACCAGTTAACATTTGAGGCAAAATGAGGAACTGAAATTACAAAAAACATTTGACAGACTTTCAGACCTCTTGTGGTCAACAAAACACACCCAAGACCCTAGTTGTAGACAGACTGAATAACAACATATATTAAAAAAGATTTGTGAGATTTCATTTCAGACCACTAGCCTCATGTGATAGTGAGGTCCAACATTTCCAAAATGAAAATAAAGAATGACTTGCCGTGAGATGTATAATGAAATTACTGCAGCGTTGATGAATCAATATTATTCTTACAGACCACATTCATTACGATATATACAGTATTGTCACGATCCACCGTCACCCATCTCTGTCTTGTCTTGTTCCAGTTCATGTTTTCTCTGTTGTCTGCTGTCCACCCCAGTTTTGGTCTGTTCCGGTCCATGTTTTTCCTGTTGTCTGCTGTCCACCCCAGTTTTGGTCTTGTATTGTTCCATGTTTTCCCTGTGTCTGCTCCTACCTCATGTTGATTGTTTATTGGTTCCACCTGCCCCACGTTGTCAATGTCCAATGGTCTGCCTTGTCTTACCCTATTTAAGCCCTTATGTGTGTTGGTTTATTTTGGATTTTGCCTGTTCCTGTATGTTTCCTGTATGTTTCCTGTATGTTTCCTGTATGTTTCCTGTATGTTTCCTGTATGGTTCCATGTCATTGAGTTACCCAGCTTTTCTTTAATAAATCACCATAACATACCTTCTTGGTGTGTGTTTGTGTCCTTCCTGTTTGCTAAACCTAACAAATTATCTGGTAATCTTATTTGAGCTACTACTACTAACAAAACGTATGTAACACTATCAGCTTAGTTCTTAGAATCCCAGTCAATGTAGGAAGCTAGCCATGATTTAATATTTCTTTATATATAGGCTTTTATCATGTCCTATGATAACTACATAACATCTGGATAATTAGTACTGTAACTCTGTAGTCAGCTGGATTTAATGTTTCCCTCACAAGCAGATGCTATTCAGTTACAGCATGTGCCTCTTAGACAGTGTACTACCCAGAGCCTCAGTAACAGCATGGCTACTGTCTGTCCTTTTTTCCAGGAATGCATGTCTTTGGCATACATGTGATTCCAGGAAGCATGCATAAATAAAGAAGTGTTATTTTGATCGGCCGCTGTCAGGACAGTGACAGTGTCACAAGAAAAGCCCCAGTGAGGGAGGAAATGGGCTTTGACCGGCAGCGCTTAAATGCCTGACTGCAGGCACCCATCTTCGCCTGGGGACTTAACTGCCACTCTCCATTATTTTGTCAGTGTCGAGGCATGCCGTGGGCACAGCTCAGCTCCACAGACCTTTGTGGCTGAAGGTCTCGGCTGACCGCCACTACTGGAAATAGACGACATTCAGAACGCGGTCCTGAAGAAGGGAGAACAGATCAGTTTCACTTGATATTACATGATTTATAGATCAATTTTATAAGGAATTAATTTGAATGCTTTCTTGTGTTCTTTCTGACTGTTTCTATTTATCTATGGTAGTAGGCTGGTAGTCTGTCTTTTACACATTGATGGCAAACAAGTCTTCATTTAAATTTCTCTCAGACCCATGCATTGCTTTTCTATCTGTTAACACGGATGTGTATCTGACTAGTGGGTAATCTATGTATGCTTAATGGTGAACAGAAGGGAAACTACTGTACTGTAACTATTTTGATACGAAGTGACAGCTGAAGACAACCGAGTTCAAACAGGTGAAAAATACTTTGTTTTGTTTTTTGGCGTCATCTGTAAAAGCATGTGTAAATATACACCATATGGTGTTAACAGGCGATTATTTTATATGCCTTGAAAGTGAGTAAAAGTAAAGTAGTGTTATTAAACTATCAATGAATAAGGTTAGGTTCATTACACAACTACTGTATGTGTAACCTGAAAGTGACGCTGGAAAACAATGGGTGGTTAAAAAGCCAAAATTTGTTTTAAATTGACCAAAAATATTAGTGTTTAGTGTTTGTCTTCACTATCTAGCAAAAAACAGTTCGATTGCAGTAACATACAGTAGTGAGGTTGGCAGGTGCACTGCCATACAGTGTTTAATGGGCCCCTGTGATTAATTGTTGGTCAGTCGGTTGAATAGCCAGGTTTTCTCAAGATTGGACATAGAAGGATAAAATATTACAGACTGCAACAACTTCCTCAGGGCTAGAGACAAGGTTATCAGAACTGTTGTTAATGTCTAGTGTTGGTCAGAAAAAGACTTGAAATTTACATTCATATTCACATAACTATCCCCATTTACAAGTAGACCTCAAAATTGTAAAAGCACGCATTAGACCATTAAAGTAGCTAGCAAATTCAGACCATAAGCTGACTTATTCTGAAGAGCTCAGTTAATGGGTCTATAGCATATCGTCTATTAAGCTAGAGAAAGATTTATTACATGTATTTCTATCCATAAAGGTGACTAAATATGATGGGTAGGCTGCAACTTTTTTCAGCTTGTGTATCTGATGTAATGTATTGTGGTATTATGGAAAATGGTATTATTCATGACCAACCACCTCTGTGGCTCATTAGTCATTTATGTTTGCATTATGATTATCTTATTGTCTAACAGGAAATCACAAGGACTTTTTAGTAGCCTGATAAAAAGTGCAGAACATGATTCAAAATCAAAACCGTACATTTCATTTAGATGCTCCTTGACATGTATTTAGCACCTGGATATATACACACACCTACACAGAATCAGTGTTTGTGTATTTCCTTTCTCTTTATGCGGATTCTGCTATGAGCTTTACTGTTGCTGACAGTAGCAGGCCAGCCTACGCATACCTGACGCCACAGCCTATGTGTCACAGTGAGAGGGCACAGTCTCAACTATGCCAAGACCAAGCAGAAATAAAGAAATAGCCTGCAGTGCTCAAGCGTTATTTTTACACAGCAAAACTGACAGAACATTGAGAGAAAGAAAATCATCGGCTGAACAATTAATGGCAATAATAATACTGTACAGTAAGTTATTGGCACTTGTTGTCTGGTTTCAAATTCTTGTCATTCTTGCATTGTTTTTTGATTTTCAGTCTTTTGGCTATAAACCATGTGCCCGGAACCCAAGAAACAGGAATATAATTTCTCAGTGCCCGGAGAAATTTTAGAAATAACAAGCAAGACAGAATTCTGTTCAAACTACCTCATTAATGGCTAAGACCGGGGTCTTAATTACTAATCAATTGTTGGCCCTCTATTCGGACTAGGGAGTCAAGCAGAACATTAAAGTAGCCTGTCCCCTCCATATACAGTGTGCTTCTGAATTAGTCTCTCTTAAATGTGTTCATGGGTCCATTGACCCTGTATTAGCAATATGCTGTTGAAGTGGTCCAAAAATTAAAAAGTCCTATATGCCGTATATTGTCATTTATAAGCGATTATTATTTATAAGCGAGTATACATATGAAGGTCGGGATGGTAAAAAAATTTGTAGATCTCAGAAGTATCACTATAGAAACACTCATCAAATCTGCACACTCATGGAAATATGGTTTTATGTGACTTTTAACAACGTTATTCAGAGACTGAAGGACAGAATAATATTTTCAGTGTACATTTCTTTTAGGACCCCTCTAAGAGGACATAAGGAGACAATGTTCTCACATTCTAGATGTGTGAAATGTTCTTGTAATTTAAAGCATCCTTTTCAGAAAGTGGTTATGTAAGTTTTCATGAATTCATAAACTAGTACTGAAGGACAATGTACTTATAAATGTGTGATGTATAATAACATATATGCTTAAATTCAAAATGGAGATGATTTAGATACAGTATACAGACTCTGAACCTTGCATCCCCACCTCCCCCATCCCATTTATCAACTGTCATGGATGATGGTTACTTTTGCTTTTTGCCAGTGCATGACTCAGAGTAGCCAACCCAGAGGAATTATAACAAGCCAATGGAGACATAAAAGGTCAATCTGTCATTTTCTCTACAGTAGCCTAGCACTCAGAGGAGACACCTCACACAGGCACTTCCTCTCAAACCAATCACAAACCTGCCTGGTGATTGAGAGGCAAAATTGGAAGCTGTCTGCCTGGTGGTGAAAGTGCTGGTTTCATAAAGGGGCTTGAAAAAAAAACGATGTAGCTACCAGTACACATCAAGCTGTGTGGCTTATCGCACACAGTTGTGATAAACACACAATGTGATATGGCCTCCACCTCAGATTGGCTAATGTCCTGCTGGAGAAGAAGCTGAGCGCCATTGCTGGAAATTACAGTATTTTTTCCTGCATGAAAGCCATGAAACCATGTAATTATTTTTACTGTTTGACTACAGTAACTGTGCTGGCAAGGTAGTGTTATGTCTGGTAGACACTAGACGTGGAACAGAATTGGTGCAAAGTTTGTTTTCACCTGCTGCCCATGTTAGTAGATTTGCTGGTTTACACAGGAATATATATACATGCAGAGAAATGTAGGAAAATGTCTCTGCATGCGACTTTCATAATAATGCTTTGGAAAAAATACAGTTTAGGGTCTGCCCGGCAGTTTGTGTAACATACGCTCTGGAACTGTCTTTATATTAATTTGTATGTGAGGAAATTCTCTTTTCAATGTCCAAATGTAGGGCTGGGTGAGTCTAGCCTCATGAGGCCATCCTGATCTCACAAACTTCAATTTCACTTATCCACGAGAAATCAGTCTGGAGAAATCAGTCTGGAGAAATCAGTCCGAAATCATTGTGACTGAGTCCGAGCAACAACTGTCCTGACCAATCTCAGTGATACTGATAGCGAAAAACAACAATGGCAGTTCCTAGAGGTTAAAGTCGATGTAAAGGGGAGAGTATTTCTTCATTGAAAGAAGAGCAAAGAATTGTACTAAACGGAACTTCTCAATGATAAATATGTTTTCACTCTTCTCCTGAGTGGCTCCAGTAGGAGTTTGGTTTAACAACTGGTTCTGCTGATTCACAGGGTCAACAAATCACCTGCCAAGTATTTTTTGAAAGTGCCTGCCCTTTTCAAACAGTTACAGTGGACTGCTTCCCAGATGGTTGTGTTTAACAACAAAAGATCTGGTGCGTCAGGTTAGAGTCAGACTGGTTCTATATAAGGCCTTTAGTGCAGGTTGGTCATGTTCAAAGATACTGATAGAGGCCATTATAAGAACCTAGGAACTCAAAGACCTCTAAGATACCCTACCACCAACTGAGAAGGTTACTGTTGTTGAATTAGGATGCTGTATTCACTGCATGTGACTGTGTCCCCATGATTTGTCAAACTCAAGTCAGTGAAAAGGCATAACGACTCTAGGTCAATGTTAGGGTTGCAAGCTTCAGGACAGGGTGGAGATATGATTGATCATCCAGGTGGTGATGAATGGAGGTCAACTAAAGCTCTGCCCCCCCCCCTCCCCTTACATGTTACATTAATTACATGGCCATGTTTTTACAGTCATCTTACAAGCTACAATATGTAAGGCTTTGCTGAGCATAATTTCTGTTTCGGATAACATTGTGACACAATGTCACCGGATTAACACTGTGGAGTACAAGTGTCCTTTGAAACAAATATTTTTCCTGATATTGTCCTTTGAACAGCTGTCATGTTGATATGTGCTATAGACTGTGTTCAGTCCAATTACTTTGGGACGTGGACCATTTTAGGCCCTAGTATAGAAGTTACTTCTGGTCACAGTTCAGGGGACTTTGCTGTAATTAACTGCTGTCTGCAGGCCTCTTCCCACTGGGACCCTCTAATAAAGGCACACAGTAGTTGTCAGCTCTATTCACAGTGATCTCTGTTACGGACGAATTGAAACACATTAGCACGGCTGTAAATGAAAGACAACAAACCATTCTGTCTGAAAAAGATTGCTGGAAAACCTGAGACCACTGAGAAGTCTGACATCTTGGAGAGCTAGCCTCAGTAGATTTCTGCCCCTGCACAGCTCTGTGTGCAGTAAGGAATGTGAACACGCCTCCGTTTAGCCCCTGCACAGCTCTGTGTGCGGTAAGGAGCTCTGTGTGCAGTAAGTAAGTTACGAGTGTTGGAATCAGCTCATTGTAGGCTCTAAATTAGTGGAATTTATTAGGTTTACACATGTGCATTTTTAATCAACAGCAATCTCTTGACTAGCCTTGTGTTAGCAGATCCAAAATTCATTCCGTGAAGAGGGTCTTGACATGTTCCATTGAGGATTGTTTGCAGTCTTTGCATCCTAAGGGGCGTATACCTCTGGTTAATTTTGAAACTACTGGAGTAGCTTTAACCAACTGCTGTTGTTACAGCTAATTGCATCGCTTCATAACAAGCGCTTTAACTCAAAGTCATCGCACTTAGCCACCAACTGGTCGCTGATTGGTTCGCCATTCAGAGTGGCTGTGTGAACGCTCATTCAAACAGGGTTTCCAGAAATAGATCTGAGAGCAGATGGGCGGAGACATGCTAATATCTGACATCTTTTTAATATAATGTTTTAAAATAAGAACCTATTTAAGTTTGGTTAGAATTGTTTGTATACATTTCCCCTTTAATCAGTCTTTACTGTAATATGTAGTCAATTAAATTGAGGTATTGAAAGTTTTTTTTTTTTTTTTTTTTCATAAATGCACATTCTTAATGAAAATGAGTTTCAAAGCTGTCATTAGCTGTAACGTTATTGAAGGACAAGTCATGCTTGAAATTTCATGTAATTAAATTACTGCGCCGTGTTCATTTAGTTTGAGTAGTCTCGCGTGTACTCACTGATAAGCTATACTTCTCCAGCTGCAAAGTTCAAAACTCAAAGCGTGGAACTGTAAAGTGCTAATTAAAAATGGAAAATATCTGGTCATTCATGTATCTCAAGAAATATTCTGTTGATGAGGGGATGAAAACTCTGTGTAATGTACTGCAATTATGTGCCTAAATACTGTCTTTTGAATCCAACAATAAAAGCATTATAAAATATATAAAAGGGAAATGTCAAAATCAAGATGAAATTCAACCAGCATCTTATTTCCTTTTTTTTGTGTTTGGTCAAAAGTCAAAGGCCATTGCTGTGTTACCTTTTTTTCAGTGAAATGCAGTGAACCTTCTTTAAACTGTAGCACACACAAGCCATTTAGCTATTTTAATCTGAATTGCTAATGAACACACATGAACAACACATATTGGTACATGTTGAAAATCTGTAGTAGACCTGCTTGGACCTGATCAGATGAGATTAAGTGTCTCATGTGATGCTTTGTTTCTGTTATTGTCATTGCTGTAATTACAAAATGTATCAAGGGCTTACTGAAATGTTCACAGATCTGAGAAGCAACAGTACAGTAGCTGGATAATGTAGGGCCTCTGAGTGAACATCTGATTACTGTACCTAATTCGTAAGACGTGTGTAACAACATCCGGTTACAACATATATTGTCCAATTTCAACAAAAGGCAGGGCAGGCAACACTAATACTGAGTGGCAGGATAGTGGAGGAGCGGAACCTCTTTGAGAAGATTTGTAGAGCCGGTTGGACCGGAACCGAGTTGGATATACAGAACTGTAAAAGAACAACAAACTACTGTAATTCAGTTGGATGATAATCAGAACAAGTAATACAATTCTAAGCAGCGAGTACTAACTGAATGAGTAAGTACGATCTGTGTGGGAGCGTAGGCCTTTGGGCATGGGTTGATTTGCAACGATGCGCAGGTGAGGCAAATCGGCCCTGGCTCCAAAACACCTGTAGCTTAGAGAGAGAGGGAGAGAGAGAGAGAGAGAGCGAGAGAGGGAGGGAGAGAGAGAGAGAGGGAGGGAGAGAGATAGAGAGAGAGAGAGAGAGAGAGAGAGCGAGAGACAGAGAGAGAGATCCTCTGTCTGGCAGGCAGGGCAAAATGTAAGTTATTGTGTTATAGTTACTGTACAGTTAAAGGCTCTGAATATCTTTGAATGTTTATGACCTGGACAAAAATAGGCCGAACAAAGGAAGCAAACGGTGGTCAAAACAAATGGTCATTCCACTATACCTTTTTATGAAGTGTCTCATGAATGTCTGATCTGATTAATATTGAACTATAGCACCTAATGGTGCTGAGGAATTTGAACAACCCAATACATCACCATGGAAAGCAGTTGGACAGCAATATTAAATATTATATCACTTCATCCCAATTTCTGGCTAGCCACAGGGTTCATGCTGTAAACAAATATAATAATAATATAATAATTTTTCCATACTTTTATGAAGTTTTATAGTACACGAGGGTGGATTTACCGCAGACCTTTAGACAAATACAGACCTACTGCTCCACAAATAAAAGCCTTATTGCTTTCCAGAAATATGGGGGAGGTCCCCATTGCAATTTCAAATCTAGCTTTCAGAAGGGGGTAAAAATCAACACATTGCCCTCAATATTAAATTAATAACTAAATAATTCAATTTTCTTGCAGCATTCCTTATTTTCTTGTTGACCAAGAGTTTTTAAGGTTTACATTTCCAATTATCCTACAGTATAGTATTTAGTTATTATGCTATCAAGAAGAATACCATATTAAAGGGATATTTAGCGATTGTACTGTAAGGTAATACAAAATATTTCCAGAATGACTAACCCTATACCTTTTAATACCTTTTAATAATAAACTTTTTTTTTTATTAAGGGGTCACTGCTCATCTTTTGTAATAACAAAAAACTAGGATAGACAGAGGATAACTGTAATAACAGATTCAGATTTTATCTGAATCTGGGAGAGTGCATGCCTCTCCCACACCTCAGTAGCTCGCATTCCTCTCTGCCTCTCCCCCTCGCAGCTGTCATAGGCTCACACCCTTTACTACTCCTCCCTTTACAGCTGTGACAGCAGGAATTTAAGTATCTGGCGGCACTATAACAGCATCAAGATGTGTACCTTGAAAGCAACCAATAAAATGTTACCTAAAAATGTACTTGTTTCCCCTTTATCCAGAATTCTTCCTTGAACTGCTGGAAAACACACAGAGGTCCCTGAACGAGATGTTTGTGAAGACATATGGCAAGCCCTACATGCAGAACTCCGAGGTGTTCCAGAACCTGTTTGCTGAGCTGAAGCGTTATTACACAGGTGGGAATGTTAACCTGGAGGAAATGCTCAATGACTTCTGGTCCCGCCTGCTAGAGCGCATGTTCAAGCTGCTCAACTCCCAGTACGCCATCACGGAGGACTACCTGGAGTGTATCAGCAAGTACACCGACCAGCTCAAGCCCTTCGGAGATGTGCCAAGGAAGCTCAAGTCTCAGGTTACCAGGGCATTCATCGCCGCACGCACTTTTGTCCAGGGACTCTCCGTTGGACGCGAAGTGGCCCACAGAGTATCTAAGGTAAATCCCTGCTCATAAGAAACATCTTATCCAATTGACTTGATGATAGATCCTAATTGGACTGTCATGTTTAAATGTATTGAAGTGAATGTGCCCACACTGAAGAGGTAGTGCTAATTAGTTGTTAATTCCCGCCTCAGTATTACAAGGTGGAAATTAAAACCCATCTGATTCAATTTGGCTACACATTCAGCTGTTGGAGTACATCATAGATGTAATGAGGCTAATGGAAATGGTTTTTTTCTTTAATCAAAAATAATTGAAACTTTCCAAAAGCCCCAAGGTTTGCATTATTTCTGCAAGGGGTTCATGATTCTCACAATTGTTCCCCCAAAGCAGGTTTCTGCCTGATACTTTATGACTACTGTATGTGTTTCTTGGTGGATGTCTGCAAGCGCTTGAGGCTCAAGGCAGGTGCTGTGTTGTAGAAACAGGCGAGTAGAGCTAGAATTTCTCAGGAGAAATGCTGAGAACTGCAATAGAGGGCAGAATAGAGATGTCCACCACCAATGTTTGTATCTCTGTCTCATAATATTTGTCAAATCAGTGTACACAACCCATTTATCATGCTGCATCCTGAGTATTCCTTTTGATGTGATGCAATCTTAATGCAGCTGCTACAGTATTCCATAAAGCCCTGGGAGAATGTGTAGTTTTCATCATTTTCCATGTAAGATTAAAGGAAGAGCAAGAAGCTCAGACTAGTTATGCTCAACAACAACAACCTCACTGTTCCTAATATCTTCTTATAAGTTAAAAGAAGCAATGTAGATGATTCTCTGCCATCTTTCCAAGAGTTTCCAGTCACTGCTGTTGAAATCAGGTTACCAGCCTGGTTACATTCAGTATTATAAATAATTATGCAATAATTTAGCTGAGACCTTTTTGAAAGCAACTTACTGTATAGTGAGTACAGTTATAAGTGTGAACAGGAAGTGTTGCCATGGTCTGTTTACAGGCACTGTAAGCTGAAGATGGGGATTGAAGTCATGATCTTTCAAACCATTAGAGAATAGCTATTTTATAAACCTTTGGAATAGTATACATACAGGCCTGTATGTATACTATTCCTAAACCAATTTAGTGGATATGTCATCATAGAATTGAGAATATAATACAATAAATAGTATCAGATTATTCATGACACTCTAGGTTTTCCAGGTTGAACTTGTTGAACTCTAGAGCACTGGTTCCCCCTATCGGGGGCCATTGAGGATGAGTGATTAGTATGCATTTAGCGAGTCGTGCCTGTCTGAGTACATGTCCCAGCGTCACCTCTGACATTTCAGGGGCCCATGAGACAGGTCATGTGTCTGGGGACGCAACTCTTTGATCCTCTGAGTTTAAACTCATAACGGGGGATTGGGTGTAGGCATAATGGAATAAGACACCTTAGCGAGGGGCTTCTGTGGCAGAGCTACTGTGGGATGTGACATCCAGGCCTATTGCTGCCAGGGTGTTTATTGAATTATGGTAGTAGCTGTAGTGCATCATGTCTTTTCATAGATTAGGAGACACAACACACCAGCGGCTTTCAGGAAGCAACCACTCATCTCTCCTGTATGTACAGAATGTATGTATGTAGGCTTGCCTTATACACACATGATGAGGTTAAATATTTAGTTACTATACAGTAGCATTCCAGTTTCAGAAAGACCTGTCAATGGCAGCGTTAATTAACTTAAATAAATAGTGTCTTAACAATGCATAGCCAAATTGATGTTTTGATATTTTCAGTTTAAAAAAAATTTCATTATCCATTGAGTAACGTGGAAGTGATGTCATGTACTGTGCAGCATACATATACTGTATCTATCTACAGTAGCTTTCGCTCCAGGTTTGTCTGAATCTGGACAGTAGAGATAGAAAAATAAATAATAATAAACTAAGACAACAATAACAATGGTGGTTTATCAGTGGTCCCCCGCTTCAATAAATTAGATAAATAAATTAAAAAAACACAGCCCGGTCGATTCTGCAATACCCCTGTGTCAGTTCTAAGGGATGCTGGCTCCACCGTTGTATCAATAATCAGTGTGAAGTTGGATGACAAGCAAAGTTACCGGTCTCCTGTTTGCCAAAAGGTTACACGTTTGTTTGAGAGGGTGTTTGATCTCCCAGCCCGACTGAGTGGAGGAAGATGATGGCTCCATTCCTGTCTCAGTGCTTACAGTATTGAAGGGCTGAAAGTGCGGCGCTAAGCCCTTCACATCAAACATTAAGGCAGAAACCACTGCTTGAAACCACTCGTGACTGAAAACTTCCAGCAGAGCTCTGCTCACCTTACATTATTTTGTGGATGCCTTTTTTGCAGTTTAATTTGGGACGTGACAACTCTCCTTCCTGTATTCTCCTCGTCGCATTCTGCAAGAAGTTCATAAACTGATTCACCTAACCGGTGACTGTGTTTGTTCTTTCACAGCAGGGATATGTATTTTTTTATTTTGTAAGAGAGTGTGAAATATTTCTTAGGAGATATTCTTCAAAAAGAAAATGAAGAAATGACAGCAATAAAGCAACTTTCTGCAGCAAGTAGGGTTCTTGTGAACAGCAGCTTTCCAGAGAGTTCTAACAATGAAGTTTATAATTAGAGTGGAGTGAAATAAGAAGGTTATTCAGCATTCAGGTGTATGCAGCAATTAGCAGACATATCATAGATAAATATATTATATTGAATTCAGGTGTGTGTGGGGGGTGTAGGTGAGAGAGAGAGAGAGAGAGAGAGAGAGAGAGAGAGAGAGAGAGAGAGAGAGAGAGAGAGAGAGAGAGAGAAAGAAAG